>JACEVL010001520.1:165000-187500 GCA_020284085.1 Aporrectodea caliginosa
GCTCCGTTCTGTCTATTCTTTGCTGTCATTCAGATCTGAACTTAAGATTAATCTCTTTCAACTTACTTACCATCGTAGTCTGCACGCGCATACACACACACACACAAACACGCGTGCACACACACACACACACACCGTCACACGCACACACACACTCAAGCACACACACACGCGCACACACACACCAACAACACTTACACACACACACACACAAACACGCACACACACACTCACACAGTCACACACACACACACACATAAACACACGAACACACACACGCACACACACAACACTTACACACACACAACACGTACACTCAAACACGCACTCACACACACACACACACAAACACACAAACACACTTACATGCACACACACAAACATACACGCGCATACGTTTACACACCCGCGTACACACATGGATACAGCGTAGAAATAAGAACTTAGAAATCAAACTATAACAGACACCATGTAGCAGTTGTGCATACCCTCGAAATGTAGCACAAAGTAGACTTTCAGTATCTTGGCAACGATGACGTCGATCTCGATGACGTTAGACGTCGACGTGTAGGCGTGACTCTCCCGCGTCGAACCCTCACACTCCGTCAGAGTCCTTGAGTACTGTCTCTCCCTGATTCCCGCCAGCTGGTAGCAGATCTTCGGTCGAGGGGCCGCCGAGGTCCCCCACTCGCTCGGCAGCCCTATCCGGGCGAAGTTCAGCAGCGTTACGTTGACCTGTTGACCCGGAAGGGCTTGGATTCGCCACGGACAGTCGGGTCCGCCCCTTCCCGTATCCATGGTAACGACGCTTGCCAGGTAACCGGAGGATTCGTAGATCGTGATTGGCTCGTGAACGTTGCATTTGTTAGACGTTGCCATGACGACTGCGAAAGTAAGACAGGTGAGTTATACGATTAAGAATGGTGTCAGTTAATAGAGCATCTAGGTGAGTTAGTATGTGTGTGTGTGTGAGTGTGTGTGTGTGTGTGTGGGTGTGGGTGTGTGTGTGTGTGTGTGTGTGTGTGTGTGTGTGTAGGTGTCTTTGTATCTGTGTTTGTCTAGGCGTCTGTGTATGTTTGTGACTGTCTAGATGTCTTTGTATGTGTGTATCCGTCTAGGTGTCTCTGCGTGTGTGTATATCTAAGTGCCCTTTGTATGTGTGTCTGTCTAGGTGCCTTGGTATGTGTGGCTTTCTGCCTGTCATTTGCTAATGTTTGGTCGTAATCATGGAAATGAAAAGTCATGCTGCTGAGGGTTTTAACAAGTGTAAACACAAGTTCTTATTATGATAACACACGTTGATAAGGACTTATGTTCAATGAAAGAACGGCTGTTTACTAAAAGAAACCTTGTTTATTGCAAGTCATTGTTTCCATTATAGTGATTTATGTTCATTATAGTAACTTCCATTTTTCATGAAGACTTATAAGTTAGAGAGGTTTTTGCTTATTAGAAATACGGATGTTTATTATTGTAGGCCTATATTGGAAATACGAAGTTTTGAAGATTTATCTTTATCACAGAGACTTTTGTTTTTTTATAAGTACAGATGGTTATTATGAAGATTTATCTTTGTTATAGAGACTTTTGTTTATTAGAAATACGGATTTTTCATGAAGATTAATCTTTACCATGGAGACCTCGGCTTTTCATGAATGCGGGTGTTTCTCATAAAGAACTTCCATTTATTATCGAGGTTGATTACGAATACGAATGTTTATCACAAAGACGTCTTTATTATTATCATGACTTCTGTTTATTGTGAATGCGGGTGTTTATAATAAAGACGTATAGTTTTTGTCGAGACTTGTGTCTATCGTTAGTATGGTTCTTTATTGTGTCGAACAATAAAAGAGACGGTTTATTGTTCATGAGTTCCAGAGTTGCATGCTGCAGAATACGAACGATCTTTCCTTGGACTCGAGAGCCGAATAAGAGGAGGATTTACTGCGATTATTGATGCGCCAGTCTTCGTTAAGTGCAAGAACGCGTCGCCGGTTGGGGAGGCTGGCATCCAACGGAATGGATGGAACTGATGCTGAAACGTTGTACTTGGTGACCTCCTATATAGTCTGCGACAAATAATTTTTCGTTCTCGTGACAAGGAATTTCGCCGGCATATTCAGTTCCTATACGGTCGGCGATTTTCGCTAATTAGAGATCATAGAGAACCGCAGGGAGATATATAAGAAACAGAGAGAGAGAGAGAGAGAGAGAGAGAGAGAGAAGAGAGAGAGAAATAAACAGGTAAAGACTTATACATGTAGATGCAGAGATCGACAGATCAATACAGAGACAAACAGACATTCATACATACCGACAGAGATAATGAAAGAGACAGACAGGATGACGAATCGTGCATAGACAGGGAAGCACTGTTTGTGTGGGGCAAGATAAAGACACAGAGACATGCAAAGAGACTTAGAGAAAGGCCAAAAATGCAGCCTGACATAGAAAGCCAGACAAATAGAAATACACTTACACAGAAAGAGAGAACTGATGAGCAGAAAAGTACGAGAGACCACGAATGCGAAACGACGGGTTCGATAGGAAACTAACAAATTCGAAAGCGATAACAAATAACAAAGAAAAACACTTACACATACATACACATACATACACACATACACATAAGGTCCACGTGGGCTTACACACATAGATTAACAAGCGGGCAGAGACATGGAAATGCTCTTTGTCGCCGAATTTCTTAATACACAACGGGCAACACGATGCAACGGACAACATAGTGCAACGGGCGATCATTAGACAAATAGCACTGAGACGGTTCAAAGACTATAATCTATTTGTCTCGCTTGCTCCCTCTCGCTCTCACTTCCTCAGTCTCTCTGTCTATCTATCTATCTATCTATCTATCTATCTATCTTTCTCTCTCTCTCTCTCTCTCTCTCTCTCTCTCTCTCTCTCTCTCTCTCTCTCTCTCTCTCTCTCTCTCTCTCTCTCTCTCTCTCCTTTCCTTTTACCTATCTCTGCATACATGTCTAACACTCTCACTCTGTCTCCCTATCTTTCAACATTCTCTTTCATGCGTGTTTGTGTCTGTCTGTGTCTGTCTGTCTGTCTCTGTCTCTGTCTCTCTCTCTCTCTCTTTCTTGCTCTCTCTTTCTCTCGATCAACTCAGCAAGTAATGGAAACTGACAAAATGGCTGGAGAGGGACACAGAGATGAGGAGGGAGAGAGACAGGCGAGCGGATAGAGTAAAGAGGAGAGCGGAGGAGAGATAGTAAAGGGAGAGAGAAAGAGAGAGAGAGAGAGAGAGAGAGAGAGAGAGAGAGAGAGAGAGAGAGAAGAGAGAGAGAGAGAGAGAGAGAGAGAGAGAGAGAGAGAGAGAGAGAGAGAGAGAGAGAGAGAGACGGCGATAGACTGACGAAAGAAGGAGAAACAGAATCATTAGAGGGTATTAGTATCTTGAGCTCGGTTGACTTTTACAGAATCGTCGCTAAAGTCGCCGAACAAAGAGATAAGGAGATAATTATTATGCACTGTCGGCTTTTAACGAAGGATGCGACATTATACGTTTTCACATAATATAAATGGCACTAATTATGACAGACTGACTAACTGACTGTCTGACTGACTGTATGACTGGCTGACTAACTGACTAAACTGACTGACTGACTGACTGACCGACCGACCGACTGACTGACTGTCTGTATGACCTGCTGACCGACCGACCGACGACCGACTGACTGATTGACCGACCGACCGACCGGCCGACCGACCGACCGACTGATTGACCGACCGACCGACCCACCGACTGACCGACCAACCGACCGACCGACCGACCGACCGACCGACTGTCCGACTGACTGACTGACTGACTGATTGACTGACTGACTGACCGACCTACCTACCGACCGACCGACCGACCGACCGACTGACTGACTGATTGACTGTCTGTCTGACTGACTGACTGACCGACCGACCGACCGACCGACCGACCGACCGATCGACCGACCGACTGACCGACCGACTGACTGACTGACTGACTGACTGACTGACTGACTGTCTGACTGACTGACTGTCTGACTGACTGTCTGACTGACTGACTGACTGTCTGACTGTCTGACTGACTGACTGTCTGACTGACTGTCTGACTGACTGACTGACTGACTGACTGACTGACTGTCTGACTGTCTGACTGACTGACTGACTGACTGTCTGACTGACTGACTGACTGACTGACTGACTGTCTGACTGACTGACTGACTGACTGACCGACTGTCTGACTGACTGACTGACTGACTGACCGACTGACTGACTGACTGACTGATTGACTTGCTGACGCCTAGATATCGACATAAAAACATAAAGACACATAAACAAACATACAGATAGACAGACAACACAAAATGTGTATTGGTAACTACATGTAAGTATATTATAGACAACACACTATACATGTATCTACCCGTTGCAGTGTGTGTAGTGCTGTGTGTATGTGTATGTATGCATGCATTTATACACTTGATATAGTTCATTTTAGGTATCTCACAAAAGCGCTTTCTCTACGCTAGCCTATATGATGTTAAATGTCATTTGCAACTAGGCCATACATCAGGTAGCAAAACATACATACATGGGGCGCATGCCACTTAAAGCACCCATTAGTAGTTGTTTTTAAAAGGCTCTATCTAAGCTGATATATACGACACAATACATAGCATTACATATCTAGACAGGACAAAATATGTATAATAGACAACACTACATATACATATATGCATTAAAGCACTATATACACAACTCTAAGTATAATATACAAACTCAAAAGTGAAGAAATACATGTATACTGATGTGTGGGTTGCTTGTGAATAGGCCGCTTCTTCATCTGCCGCTTGTATTTTAATGACCTCCATGCCTATTCTGTTAGGTTAAACTTGCAGTTTTGGCAAGTTTGAGGAGCAGTGAAGGACACTTAATAAACTGCATTATATAATTGCATATATTCGGCAATGGGGGGCCCGATAGCACATTGGATAACATCTGGCGTAGAGAGCGAGAGGTACCGAGTTCGAGCCCCGTATACGGCGGATATGCTTTGTAGGCTGCTATTAGCGCCGTGTATTGCAGGCTGTCTGTTCTGTTAGTAGTTAAGATTGTTTCAATTGCATAACTTGTAAATGTACAGCGCAGTGCGTTTGTCAGGCGCTTAATAAGAAAATATATTATTTATTATTAATATGCATGACAGTAGGCCTCAGTACAACCGTGTATTCTCATAATAAACAACACAAAAAGGAATTAGGTTTGTAGTGTTTTCGATCATTAACGTTCCTCGGAGACACGCCTTCTTCACTCTCACTAATAACCACTTACAGCTTCTCAGCGCACATACATACAGACATAAAGACAGACACCCACACAGACAGATAGACACACAGACAGATAGATAACCGAGTATATAGACAACACAATATTTACGCGTTTGCTTGTGCATACATACGCGTGTAGGTGGCTCGTTATTTAGAGAGTCCATTAGTCCTAGTTATGCTCAATGCAGTTAGTTGTTGTCCCTCTTGGCAGTTGGTTAGTGAACCACATAAATGGTTTTTGTTAGTGTTGCAATTATTATAGGAATATAATGACTGATTTATCTAGGAGGAAATATGAACTTATTCAATAGATGCTGCTAATCAAGAGGAATAAACCACCTGAACCAGATGAATCTCCTATTGCCCATTAGGAATATTAATTAAATTTTTAATTTTTTTTAAATTTTTAAGCAGTTCTTGGGCCACCAACGTAGGCAAATCTGAATCTGATTAATAATTATTAATTAATTAGTCATGTGGATATCCAGGTTAGAATTAGACAATAATTATTAGATTGGTGGAATAGCTTAGATTTAAATTCATTGAATCAAATCAAATCCTGTTAGATGAGGTTAGACGAGATTAGTTTAGATCACATTAGATCGGATTAGATCAAATCAGATTAGATTAGATCATATTAAATTCAATCCAGTCAGATTTGATTAGATCAGAACAGATTAGATAAGAACATACTAAATGCGATCAGAGTCCGTCACCTTCAGTGCACTGATAAGTCGTTTCCAGATAGGGCGCCAGGTCCCTCGGACACGGCTGGTTTCCGTCGAGGTCGGCCACCGGGAACTCGCAGACCCGTCGACCGGAACAGACGCGGTCGACGTGAGCCAGAACATCGGCGTGACACCCGATGTAGCCCCAGTCACGCTTGACGCACCGTCCGACCTGCATTCGACCGTAGCGAGCACTTAGTATCAGGACGACTTGCGATTCCTCGCATTCGGCACGAAACGTATCCAGCTGACAGTGTTCTGTACTCTCTGTGGAATACAAGACAAACTGCGGTCAGCTAAGACTTACTTTATGAGAGCTTATTGGAAGTTATGGGAACGTACGAGAAGTTATGGAAAGTTATGTGAACTTACGGGAAGTTAGGCTATGTTAACATATGAGAAGTTATGGGAACTTACGGGAAGTTAGGCTATGTTAACATATGAGAAGTTATGGGAACTTACGGGAAGTTATGAGAACATTATGGGAAGTTATGGGAACTTACGGGAAGTTATGAGAAGTTATTGGAAGTTAAGGAAGGTCGACCATGTTTAGAAAGTTAGCCGAAGTTTACGGAAAGTAAAGGAGTAAAAGGAAAGTTAAGGGGGTTGCTTGACCTTGGCTGACCTGACTTTACATTAAGAGCGAAGAGTCAAGAGGTTTCCGCTTTTAAAACTTTAACGACGAGCTGCATTGGTTCTCCATATGCAGTCGCTTTCAGTAGACATCTACACTCTTCTCGTTCAAGTGTTCAAGTGATCCCCAGTTTTAAGGCAGATGTAGGATAGTCGTAGCGAACGATAGAGATACAAACATATAAAGAGACCAAGGGAAGGAGTGAGAATAGATAGATGGATAGATAGATAGATAGATAGATAGATAGATAGATAGATAGATAGATAGATAGATAGATAGATAGATAGATAGATAGATAGATAGATAGATAGATAGATAGATAGATAGATAGATAGATAGATAGATAGATAGATAGATAGATAGATAGATAGATAGATAGATAGATAGATAGATAGATAGATAGATAGATAGATAGATAGATAGATAGATAGATAGATAGATAGATAGATAGATTAGATAGATAGATAGATAGATTAGATAGATAGATAGATAGATAGATAGATAGATAGATAGATAGATAGATAGATAGATAGATAGATAGATAGATAGATAGACAGACAGACAGACAGACAGACAGACAGACAGACAGACAGACAGACAGACAGACAGATAGATAGATAGACAGACAGACAGACAGGTAAACAAACAGACAAACAGATAGACAGACAGATAGACAGACAGACAGGTAAACAAACAGACAAACAGACAGACAGACAGACAGAAATACAAACAGACAGATATACAGACAGAAATACAGGCAGACAGATACATGTAGATAGTAAATCTTCTGCTTTGTGCAACCCCGGTTACCGGATGTTTCGCCAGCTGTCAGATAGTCGGAGATAGAGACTCATACACAGAGACACTTATAGGGATACATATAGAGATACAGGTATACACCGTACGTGGATGAAATAGTCTAGAAACCTATTCCTATCTAATACGGATACGGGAGTATAGGAATATAGGAATAGACAAATTAAACACGGACGTGTACTGTATTGTATTGTATTGTATTGTATTGTATTGTATCTATCAATTTATAAAGCGCCTCTCGCAGTGCACACCAATCAGAGGCGCTATACCTATAATGAACACCTTCATCACGCCAAATATGCAGAATAGCAACCAAAGGGGCCGTCCATAAATGACGTCACGCACCTAGGGGGGAGGGGGGTCGGAAATTTGTGACGATGTGTGACATGGGGTGGGGGGTCTGAGCAGTGTGACGTCACACCAGGTCTATGTTATTAAATTTAACAATTAACAACAATTTAATTTTATTAATAACAGCACTAACTTTGAGGATTAAATTTTAATTATTTTTTTAATAATTTTAATGTATATGGGCATCATTATTAATAATTTTCTAATTATTTCAATATTTGGTCACTGTTAGATTTTAAAATATTCATGCTTTCCCTATTTGTTCCATGATGGAGCATTTTGCTTCGCCATAGAAATTTGGTTTTAGGGGGGATCAGATCTTTGTGACGTAATTTTCAGAGGGGGTGTTACTTTTTGTGACGAAGTGTGACGAGGAGGGAGGGGGGTTAAAAATCGGCCAAAATTGCGTGACGTCATTTATGGACGGCCCCAAACGACAAAGAATTCAATTCAATTCAATTTCAATTAAAAAAATTTCAATTCAATTCGTTTATTGTTCCCAAGAAACAAGATTGTTCTGAGTAACAATTAACAGACAAGTTACATTGGTATTATTCTATGATAGAATTATGATAACTGTAATAGGCTTGCTAAAAGGGAAGAATCCCACTAGATGGGGGCCTATAATTCACCATAAGTATATCAGCAATATTATTCTAATACAGTCTAGTACGGTCAGTGTACTCATTTCATAGAGGATTTCTAAAATCATCATCATCATCATCATCATCATCATCATCATCATCATCATCATCATCATCATCATCATCATCGTCGTCATCATCATCATCATCATCATCATCATCATCATCATTAGTCTATAACTTTCAGTGGCGTAGACAAGGGGGGTTGGGGGTTAAACCCCTCCCCCCATTGGCTTAGGGGAAAAATATTTAAATAAGAAGAAACAAAGCAACTGTTAGTAACAATTGTTTTTCTTACTTTATTCTCTTTATTGCTTTATTCCCTTTGTATTATTTAAATTTATTTTCTGTAATAATTAAATTTTATTTCCATTATTTTTCTGATGTCCCATACGTTGTCTCCGTACTTTAAGGTTACAGCGAATGACGTCATTATTTAACATTTAGTGTCTTTGTTGTTTCGGTAGTAAACGAGAGCATACATTTTTACGAAAATATAAATTTTTCGGTGATTTAGAAAAATTGTTCATATTTTTTAAGTTAAAAAATATACAGGTTATAATACTCTTTAAAGCGAAACAGTTTCATTAACGCCATGTCTAAAAAACAACCGAGTAATAGTATTTTGAACTATTTGGAATTGAAACGTGTTCGTACACCTACACCCGTGTCATCTGATGTAGCAGCTGAGACTGCTGAGTTACCAGCTGAGTTACCAACATCGATGAATGTATCTGAAAGATCAGTACAAGTAATTGGTTATGGAAATGATGGAATCAACCGAGAGCCATCGTGATGAAGTTGATCTATCACTTTTACAAAACGTTCGAACAACCCATCCCAACGACATTGGAAATTATGTCAATGTGAAAATACCAAACCAGAGAAAAATCGATATTTTAAACAATATCTGGATACCAATCTCCAGTTACGAATTTATGGCAGGCCACAGAAATTTACGTTTTAAATACCATTGGGTTTCTCAGTGGAAATGGTTGGTATTCTCTGATTTGGAACAGGGTGCATTTTGTAAATACTGTGTTTTGTTCACTCGGGACGGAGCTGGCATAGGTCGGCAACCGTTAGGTCAACTATGCAAAGAAAAATTTACAAATTGGAAAGATGCAAAGGAATGTTTTGATGCACATCAAACAAAACAATATCATCTTAACTGTAGGCCCTATTGAAGACTGTTTTTCACTTGAAAGTTGAAAGTCTTTAATAAATTTAAACTCTTGAATTGTAATGGAATCTGCATTGTCCAATGTCCATATGTCACAAAAATAACATTTAAATTTAATATTAAAATCATTGTTTTAATTGTTTAATTTAAAAAAGTAAACCATATTAAGCTATCAATTAGAAAAATTCCCTAATTGCGAGGGGCTTCGCGCCTTCGGCACCCTCGTTCGTTCACGCTCGAAGGGATTGACCACAATAATTAATAAATATTTCTCAATCCCAAACCTCCCCCCCCCCCATCATAAAT
Organism: Aporrectodea caliginosa; assembly: GCA_020284085.1. NCBI lineage: Eukaryota > Metazoa > Annelida > Clitellata > Crassiclitellata > Lumbricidae > Aporrectodea > Aporrectodea caliginosa. The sequence continues at coordinate 174,996 of JACEVL010001520.1, forward strand.
TCCTGGCTACGCCACTGATAACTTTTATTTAATTTTTTATTTTTTCGTTGGAACAAAAACGTCGTTTATTATTGTTTTAGCTTCTCCCTTCTTGTTGTTATTGTAGGGCAGGAGTGTGTAGTTGTCTGGGGGGGTTAGTAATCTAGGGGTGAGCAAGCTCAGTTATCCATTCGATAGAGAAGTCAGACGATCCGCGATATAGAAGCGCATCGTCCGGTTCTTTTGAAAGTCTTAATTTAACGCTGGCATGATCAGGATGAGAGAGAGAGAGAGAGAGAGAGAGAGAGAGAGAGAGAGAGAGAGAGAGAGAGAGAGAGAGAGAGAGAGAGAGAGAGAGAGAGAGAGAGAGAGAGAGAGAGAGAGAGAGAGAGAGAGAGAGAGAGAGAGAGAGAGAGAGAGAGAGAGAGAGAGAGAGAGAGAGAGAGAGAGAGAGAGAGAGAGAGAGAGAGAGAGAGAGAGAGAGAGAGAGAGAGAGAGAGAATACGCTGGGTCAAAGAGAGGTAGTAAGATAGACTGAGAAAGACAGTCTAAGAATGAAAGAAAGAACTAAAGAAAAGGAGGAAAGGAAAGGATAAAATAGGATAGGATAGGATAGGATAGGATAGGATAGATAGGATAGGATAGGATAGGATAGGATAGGATAGGATAGGATAGGATAGGATAGGATAGGATAGGAGAGAGCAGAGCAGAGCAGAACAGAATGTCGAACATAAAGACTGGGAGAGAATGTAAACTAGGAGAGTAAGGAGACATGCAGAGGAAGAAAAAGCCACATACAAGAGGGGATAGAAAGAGAGGTAGAGTTATACATAGAGATGGATGGATGGATGGATGGATGGATGGATGGATGGATGGATGGATGGATGGATGGATGGATGGATGGATGGATGGATGGATGGATGGATGGATTGGATGGATTTGATGGATGGATGGATGGATGGATGGATGGATGGATGGATGGATGGATGGATGGATGGATGGATGGATGGATGGATGGATGGATGGATGGATGGATGGATGGATGGATGGATGGATGGATGGATGGATGGATGGATGGATGGATGATCTTGGATGGATGGATGGATGGATGGATGGATGGATGGATGGATTGATGGATGGATGGATGGATGGATGGATCTGATTGATGGATGGATGGATTAATGATTGGATGAATGGATGGATGGATGGACGGATGGATGGATCTGGATGGATGGATGGATGGATGGATGGATGGACGGATGGATGGATGGATAGATAGATGGATAGACGATCGGATGGATGATTAGGATGGATGACCTGGATGGACTGATGGATGGATGGATGGATGGATGGATGGATCTGATGGATGGATGGATGGATATAATCTGATGGATGGATGGATATTGATGGATGGATGGATGGATCTGATGGATGGATGGATGGATGGATGGATTGATTGATAGATGGATAATCTGATTGGATGGATGGATGGATGGATGGATGGATGGATTGGATGGATGGATGGATTTGATCTGGATGGATGGATGGATGGATGGATGGATGGATGGATGGATGGATGGATGGATGGATGGATGGATGGATGGATGGATGGATGGATGGATGGATTGATGGAAGGATGGATGGATGGATGGATGGATGGATGGATGGATGGATGGATGGATGGATGGATGGATGGATGGATGGATGGATGGATGGATGGATGGATGGATGAGGGGAGTTTCCACATAATTAATATAGAGCCGTACATCTCTGCATTATATAACACATTCATGCACGCATTCTGCATGTGTCTTAAAAATTCTGCAAAGCCTCTTCCTCTCCTGCAATAATAGTTTCAGCAGACGCCAGGGTCGCTCTGAATCCCCGCCTAACGAAGCCTCCGCGATCGATACTCCTTCTTCTCCTTTCCGTTCTAAGACATGCGCGTCAAAACTAATTTTGTGGTGCTTCGACAGCAAGCCCTAGCAACCATTATCCCACTGGTAAAAAACCTCCGAATTGGCGACGCTGTGTCCACATTGTTCGTCTCGGAGACCAAGTGTCACGACTGACTAACAGTCACGTCCACGTCCGCCATGTTGCGTGTCACGGGGACCGGCGAATAGGCGGCGCCACTCGCGTGTTTACATCCGCGATGTCTGCGCCGCATGATTTTCTCGCCTGTCGGTGGATTGACACGAATATCAAGATATCCAGACCACAAATTTGTCCGATTATCGGCTACGAAATTGTCCTATCATCGGCTAAAAATGTGCCCGATTGCAGGCTAAAAATTGTCCAATTACAGACTACAAAACTGACCAATCATAGGCTACAAAAATGACAGTTTATAGGCTACAAAATTGTCCGATTGGTGTAAGATGCTAAATTCTCTGAAAGTAGGTGCTACGTTGTTAATTGTAAGATGCGAAATTCGTACAGAAAATGATCGTTTACTATATTTCTAAAGCACTACTTTAAAGCTAACCTGGGAAAAGCACCAGCTTATTCAATATGCGTGGAGATGAGTTTCGTTCACACTAATGGTCGCAAAGACTTACAGATGTCTGAAGGTAATTGATAGAAATGTCACTAGTTAGACAAGGCTTTCATCGGGAATATGGAAGCTACATTATACACCAGTGAGTAGTGACACCACCTGGAATGCTCCAAGCGGTCCTCGAATAATATTCATCCTCATCCTTCATAAGTCATCGACCTTGTCTTGACCTCTACTGGGTAATCGGTTTTAACCCGTCATACAAGGCTTGACATTCGAGCGATTTATATATTACATTTTCAAGATTCAATATCATCCTGGTCCGAGGTGTCCGAAGTGTCAAGATATGTCCAGTGCTCTCTACTGCTGCTGTAATGGCTTTAATATGCGGTAAAATGAACAATCTGTACGTTAGAAATGTTTATATATATATATATATATATATATATATATATATATATATATATATATATATATATAAATTATATATATATGCCCTCGCATCAATCACTAACAGTCTATATATATATTCATACGTATATATATTCATATTTATATATTATATATATTGGCGATTTATAATATATTAGTTGTGTTTCATGGCGACACTCACTCAATATGAAATATTTAATTTTCTCGTGCCGACAATAATCATGGCGCTGCAGGGCTTTAAGGAGCTGCTCACCACATAGACACGGTTGCTATGGCCAAACGATGCAAAAATCTCCTCATCTTCAGTTGAAATGCCACAGGCAAGATGCTGTTACAAGTTCTGCGGCTGATACGAAGATTTCTACTTCAAATTTTGTTTTGTCACAAGTAAAAAGTTTTGACTTTTCGTCAAAACGTAAACATTTAATCATCTTTAGCCTACCGATACTACTCACTATACATTTCAATAATCGCTGTCTGATAACTACTCTCAAATCCTGATAACAGTTGCTAAATCTGGATAACTGCTATTAGGGGCCGTCCATAAAGTACGTCACGCTCCGGGGGGGGTGGGGGGGTTTAAGAAAGTGTGACAGTTTGTGACAGGGGGAGGGGGTCAGGCCATGTGTGACGTCACACATTTATTTATTTATTTTTATTTTATTTGTAATTTATTTTTTATTTTTTTAGCAGAATTTCATAGCTTTAAAAATAATGTTCAAAAATTTTCTGAAACATTTTAATTAGTTTTATGTCAAAATAGCATGAAATGCATATCTCCTGAATGTGTTTTTCACGATTCCTCTCGCTAGGAGCGCTAGTAATAATGCTGTTGCGAAGCCTTGTTTATGTATTAGCCTTGCTTTCGGAAGTATTATTATTTCTATGTTGAAAGTGTGACGTACTTTAGGGGGGTCCGAGTTTTGTGACAGTTTGTGACAGGGGAGGGGGTAAAAATGGTCAAAAATAGCGTGACGTACTTTATGGACGGCCCCTTAAATCCCGATCACTATTCACTACTCCTAATCTAGATGACACCTATAACCGTGAGCTTCCTATGTTTGACAACCTGACTCGGAAATGCTTCCTTGCCCGGATGCTATACAAATAAACAATGTTTTCAATAAATCAGTCTATTTAAGTTCTTTAATTTTCCCTCTATGACTATAGTCCTAACTCTTCTTCCCCGAGGTTCCCCTGATATAAAATAACTTCTCCCATTCAATTCTTTGCTTCCTTATATAAATTTGTTTGTTTTTGCTTCAATGTATTAATCTTGCCATGTACAGTGCTGTGCGTTTGCTAGTGCTTCTCAATAAAGAATATTCTTACTTTTTACTTTCCGGATAACTACTACTACATCCCGATAACCTCTCCTTAATCAGGAGGACATTAACCAAACACCGATTGACCGCTCTTAATCAAGGTAACACAAATTTACAAATTTGTAATAACTATTTCTAAGTCATGATAATATTTACCAAACTTCCAATAACCTTTAAAATCACGGAACTGCTTCCATTCTGTATACGACTGTCACGTGGTTGGAAAGACGATGATAGAATTGAGACAAGGAAACTTTGACAGACATACGAAGAATGGAAGGAGAGAATGAATGGCAAGAGGGGCAATTGGAGGAGGACGAACAAGAGGAGGAAGAAGAATAGGTTGGACAGGAACAGAATCTGTTTGAAAATGATAATGAAAAGAAGACGGGAAGTGGATTAATGGCACGTAGAGGAGGAGGAACAAGAGCAGGAAGAACAGGAGGAGGAGAAAGAGGACAATGAGGAGGGGGAGGTGGATAAAGAGGAGGAGGACTTTGAGAGATTGTAAGAATAGGAAAAGAAGGTGGAGACATAAAAATGAAGAAGAAGAGGAGGAGGTGGAAGAGGAGGAGAACGAAGAGAAGAATGAGGAGAAGAGGAAGAAGAGGACTTGTGGAGGTTGTAAGAATATAGGAAAAGAAGGCGGAGGCAGATAATAATGAAAAAGAATGGGAGGAGGAGGAAGTGGGAAATGGCGAACAGAGAGAAGAGGAGGCACATGTGAATGTGGAAGAGAAGGCGGATGCAATAAAAGAGAATGAATACGAGGAAGAAGAGTAAGAGAACAAAGAGAAGTTCAAAAATTATAAACGCGGAAACACACTAAAGAGAAGGGAAATGAGTAAGAGTTACTCATAGAGGGTGTATAATAAGAACCAGAGAAATAGGAGGGCGGAAGAAAAAGAGAATGAAGGAGAATGAAAGACGGAGAAGGAGGAGAAAGAGTAGGCACAGAATGAAAGAGCAGGAAGGCGGATAAGAAGGAGGAGGAACAGACTGAGAGAGGGTGGAAGGTGGAGAAGGAGGCAGAGGATTTGACGCCTGCAGTGTGAGACCACTTACCATCGGCTGTTAATGTGAATTGGAAAAGGCGCGAATCCGTTGCCACTCGACCAAACGAATGTTATGACGTCTGCGATGATCCGGAAAATGTCGACGACTCCAGTGTACCACCTCCTTCCATCCGATCCAGTCAATCACTCGTCCGCCCTTCCATTCACTCAATCATTCAATCAGTCAGTTACTCAGTCATCCGTCCGTTCATTCATTCAAATAATCATTCAATCAATTAATAATTCAACCATCTGTTCTTCAATTTTAGTCCATCTATCTATTCCTTCCTTCCTTCCTTCTTTTCTTCCTTCCTTCCTTCCTTCCTTCCTTCCTTCCTTCCTTCCTTTCTTCCTTCCTTCCTTCCTTCCTTCCTTCCTTCCTTCCTTCCTTCCTTTCTTCCTTCCTTCCTTCCTTCCTTCCTTCCTTCCTTCCTTCCTTCCTTCCTTCCTTCCTTCCTTCCTTCCTTCCTTTCTTCCTTCCTTCCTTCCTTCCTTCCTTCCTTCCTTCCTTCCTTCCTTCCTTCATTCATTCATTCATTCGGTCAGTCAGTCAGTCAGTCAGTCAGTCAGTCAGTCAGTCAGTCAATGATCTGACCGCCTTTCCATAAAACCAATCGTTCAATCAATCAATAATGAAACAATCTGTCCGCCTTCCAATCACTCAGACATTCATTAAATCAATTATTCAATCATCCGTTCTTCCATCCATCCGTCCATCTATTCAATCAGTCAGTTATTCCAGATTGAATTATTGATGGATGGATGGAAGGATGGATGAATGGAAGGAGAGATGGATGGATGGATGGAGAAATGGATGGAAGAATGAATGGAGAGATTAAATGGATGGATGAATGGAGCATGAGTGGATGGAACCATTCATCTATTCATCTATGCGTCCGTTCATACATTTTCCAACCATGCAGTCGTCCATCCATCCATCTATCCATTGCACTGAAAGTAATATCTGATAAAAGCGGATACCACAGCAAAGCCATATAATAATGCTCACTTCGTATAAGCTACAGCCAGACACCTGCTGCAGTAACAGTAATAGTTTTATTAGACATTTTGTGGCTGTCTGGGCTGACAGTAGACGTCGAACTTACATATTGACCTCGCTAACTTGAAAGTTTGCAACAGATAGCTGAGGATCGAAAATGATAAATAGATAGCGTAAAAGAAAGCGATTTAAGGGTGTGTAAAAAGAAGGAAGACGCTATAGGCTATTTATAGTATCATGTGACTAACGACATCTTGTGGCTGTAAGTCGTTGACTTTCCGTAGGCCTACCATAGACTACATCTTTTTACGCCTATCATACTTTTCTTACTAGTATACAGTTAATCTTATTTAATCTAATATAATTTACTAAGAAGACAAAAGGAACATTAGGGCAGAAATTATTCAGTACAAGAGTTATAGACTCGTGGAATGGCTTGGATGATAGTACTGTGTCAGTGGACGGCTTTTAAGAGGACGCTAGGGAAAATTGGGTATTAATTAAGCGTTCCAGGTTAATTTGCGTTGGTTCTAACACAGACTAAACGTCTTCTGAACCACTTACAACCCTTGTCATGCTAGGCCCTATGTTATGTTACCACCCAGTGTTTCAGTTGTCAAAAGAGCTGGAAGGTTGACAATTCTACAGATTACCAAAGCACACGAACACAGGTCGAAATCTAATGTTGTTAATATGTTGCACACAAAACAACTTACAACTCGTGAATTAAAACGACCACACATCTAAATACACGTAGGTGTATGCAAAAACAACATAAAACATTCACAGAATTCTCAAGCTTTAGTTTAAATAAATAATTTTGAATTATGGCCCTAACATCTTTTCCGTTGTTTAGCTGAGGGGTTAGGTAAATAAGTAAGTAGCCTTTATTTGCATCTGACAAGCGCACAATCATGCATTGTATAAAAACTTACGACAACTGCGTTCGTATTGAAATAAACTGTAACAGGAGCAGATTATGAAGTCACACATGCGCAACTACATATAACTAATATACATCGTTTAACAAAACACCTTTTAAACTGTTTAGATTTAAAAATAAGTGAGAATAAGAACTAGGGGTGGGTCCCCAACACCCCCGACAGGTACATACTGCCGACGGCCACATTAGTATCTACAGTGTCCAGACATAGATGTCCAAATAGCCACATTAGTATCTACAGTGTCCAGACATAGATGTCCAAATAGCCACATTAGTATCTACAGTGTCCAGACATAGATGTCCGAATGGCCACATTACTATCAGCAGTGTTCAGACATACATGTCCGAATGGCCACATTGGTATCTACATTGTCCAGACATAGATGCCCGAATGTCCACATTAGTATCTACAGTGTCCAGACATGGCTGTCCGAATGGCGATCTGCCTAAGGCCCCACGTTATTCGATTTAGGACCTAGTGTCGCAAAATGAAATTGTCCACTTAATTAGACGCCGGTTGAGGGCGCTGATGAAACCGCTCGGAGTCAGAGCGAGGCAGAGGAAGACACGGAGACGGACAAGGGGACAGACACACACAGAGTGAGACATCCAGACAGACAGACACAACAAGACGCCGGTTCAGACGTTCGATCGAATTCAGTCACCGGAAAAGGTTGCCGCCAATCTAAACTCGCGCTGCGTTATATCTCCGTATAGAGTCGCTGCATATACGGTCGTATACAGACAACTAGGCCCACTGAGTAGGTCTATACGAGGCCTTATACAGCGAACGATTGGGTCAACTTATTGGTGTCGACCTTTGAGATGCATCGAACGGGACACGGGTTTTTACCCCGTAGGGTGACGTCGCCTACTTTGTCTTGCCGCTGGACAGGAACTGGAACTGGGAGATTATGAGAATGCATAGATCCTGGCGTTTGATTTTTCCGAGAATGACAAATACTTACAGCGCTGGATACTTTCAGCTCAGTGTTTATGTCTGTTTTCGTACTCCTTCAATTCTCCCTCTCTTAAATCGTCCTCCTATTCCTCCGTCTATTCCTCCTCCTCCTCCTCCTCATTCAATGCCTGCTCTTCGCATTCTCCCTCATAGTCCTTCCTCTTCTCCTGTGTTTTCCCTCCAATTTTCAATTCCCCTTTTCAGTCTTTATGCTATTGCTCCTCCAATTCCTCTTCTTTCTCCTCCTGCTAGTCCTCCTGTTCCGCCTTAAATAATTAAATTTTAACACTCCCCCTGCTCATTGAATTTCTTCTCTTTAAGTAATCCTCCGATTCCTCCTCTTAACTCTAACTCATCTACATCCTCCCAGTCATAGTAGACTAGACTCTTCTATTCTGCCATACTCTACTCCTCTTCCCCTCCTTCCTCTAACATCTGCTTCTCCTCATCTATAGGTCCTACTATTCCAATCCCACGTCTTCTCTCCCTCCTTGTCTAAGATATCCTCCTCTTCTAAATTCTTCTATTCTCTGCACTCCTCCTTCTGCTCCTGTAAGTCCTCCTCCTTTCATTCCTCTTCCTCTATGTCCTCTTCTTCTAATTTCTCGTCCTGTAACTCCTCTTCCTCTTATTCCTCTTCCTCTTATTCTTCCTTTAATTCCTCTTCCGTTAATTCTATTTCCTCTAATTCCTCCACTCTAAATCCTCTTCCTTCCTTCAAGTCCACCTCTAAGTGTTCTTCTCGTCTAAGATCTCTTCATTTTCTAAAGCCTTATTTTCTACGTTTTTCCCTAAGTCCTTCTACCGTAAGACCTTCCTCTAAATCCTCCTCTAAGTCTTCCTCCTCTAATTCCTCGTCCTCTAAGTACTCTTTCTCGTCTAAGACCTCTTCCTCTTCTAAATCCTTGTATTCAGCGTTCCCTTTAAGTCCTCCTTCCTTAAGTCTTCCTCCTCTAAATCCTCCTTCTCTAAATCCTCGACGGACCTGCGTCCTGCCTCCGTCAGCTATAAACAGCGCGTGTTGTAATTGATCCGCAGGGATGAATTTACGGTCGCGGGGCTTGGGACCGCCTAAGCCAACACCGGTCAACACTTATATAGACCGGGGAACGGATAGTACCATCCATCAGCCTCATGAGTTATGGACGCCGACCATCCTAACCACAATGCGCACTAAATCGGACGTCACGGGATGACCGACCACTTCACCCACCACACTCTCCCGCTTTCACCCACCATCCACTCCCACTTTCATCCACAATCCTCTCCCACTTTTACCCACCATCCTCTTCCACTTTCACCCACCACCTTCTTCCACTTTCACCCACCAACCTCTCCCACTTTCATCCACCATCCTCTCCCACTTTCACCTACCAACCTCTCCCACTTTCACCCATCATCCTCTCCCACTTTCGCCCACCATCCTATCCCACTTTCACTCACCACCTTCTCCCACTTTCACCCACCATCCTCTTCCATTTTCACCCACCACCCTCTCCCACTTTCACCCACCACCCTCTCCCACTTTCACCCGCCACCCTCTCCCACTTTCACCCACCACACTCTCCCACTTTCACCCACCACTCTCTCCCACTTTCACCCACCACCATCTCGAACTCACCCCCACTTTCACCCACCACACTCTCCCACTTTCACCCACCACCCTCTCCCGCTTTCACTACCATCCTCTCCCACTTTCACCTACCACACTCTTCCACTTTCACCTACCACTCTCACCCACCACACTCTCCCGCTTTCACCCATCCCATACATCCTTCTGCTCACCGCGGCAATGGCTTCTATCTTTCGATGTACTCGAGGGTGACCCTAATCAGATAAATGATGCAACAGATAGGGCGCTGAAAGGTCAGGAAACGCTCTATAATTATAACCGATGTTCATTCAAATACTTGATCATGATCAACATCGCGCTGAAATTGAAACTGTCACAAAGGTATTCTTACTATTATCACAAAACGGACAGTTGTAATAAAAGCGATAATGATGACGATAATAATAATAATAATAATAATAATAATAATAATAATAATAATAATAATAATAATAATAATAATAATAATAATAATAATAATAATAATAATAATAATAATAATATAATATAATAATAATAATAATAATAATAATATAATAATATTATAATAATAATAATAATAATAATAATAATAATAATAATAATAATAATAATAATAATAATAATAATAATAATAATAATAATAATAATAATAATAATAATAATAATAATAATAATAATAATAATAATAATAATAATAATAATAATAATAATAATAATAATAATAATAGTAATAACGTCGCATTTCAGTTGTCTCTGGAGATCAACGGGAAACTAAATTTCTGTTCCAACGTCTTTCCATCTGTGTGCAGCGCCACAATGCCATTGCATTCAGAGGCACATTTCCGGATGGCTGTGTAAACTGGGACGAGGCCTGATTTCTCGGAGAACGTTTTTAACTCCTAACCTAATTTTGTTCCTGAGGGATTATTTCTACCTCGGGTTAAAAAATAATAAATATAATAATAATAATAATAATAATAATAATAATAATAATAATAATAATAATAATAATAATAATAATAATAATAATAATAATAATAATAATAATAATAATAATAATAATAATAATAATAATAATAATAATAATAATATGTACCTCGGGGAAAATAATAACAATAAAAATAATTATTCCCAGAATTTTTCTGTATTCACCGGATAATTTTCTAGTCCTCATGAATCACAGATACCTCGGGACAAATATTATAATACTGGCGTCTGAGATTAATAATTATTGTCGTTTAAGAAAACGGCTTCTAGGCATACCTTTGAAGACTCATGCGAGGCTATGTTTTTCATTGTTCAATCCGTGTTTTTCAATGTTATTCGTCGATTTCTGTTGCCTTCTTTGTGCGATTCAGTCCTTGTGACAGGCTTGTCTTTATATCAGATAATAATGTTCAGTCTTTGGTATTTTTACGCCATTAATTACCGGTTTGCCGCTAGACACGCTTTCCCCGTGTCACGCCGCCCGTCGTCTGTTACCTGTTGTTCGGTTAGCGTGACTTCAGACACCTCGGCGCTTGTTTACCAGATCTCATATATCGTTCACTGTATTTGCTCTGTCCTTAATGAACTCTGGGTGGTGCCAGTAACAAGCCTGGATAAAGAAGGAGGGCGACGCTATGAAACAGCGTCGTCAAATAGAAACTAAACGCTCTGTTCTTAGTGAATACCTAGTTGAATCAATATTCTTCCACTTTTGGGGCCTCAGAGGACCAGAAGGGGTGTACACAGTGTACAGTATAAGTTGGATCATGCCAGACACAGTCGTAAAGATCGTAATCATAAAGTCTAAATTTATAAAGCGCCACTCCAATGCTATGCGCCGGGCACCAGCTTATTCAAGAGCGCGACGTCGTATCGGAGCGGTTGTCCAGAGAAGATGATATGATTCATCTCCATGGAAAACGTGGTTCTAGGACGATTGGTCATAGGACGATTGGTCATAGGACCATTGGTCATAGGACGATTGGTCATAGGACGATTGGTCATAGGACGATTGGTCATAGGACCATTGGTCATAGGACGATTGGTCATACGGACGATTGGTCATACGGAGCCGATTGGTCATAGGACCATTGGTCATAGGACGATTGGTCATACGGACGATTGGTCATACGGACGATTGGTCATAGGGCCTACCGGTCATAGGTCCAATCGGCGATGGGACTATCGAAGGCTATCGAAGGCATGGTATTCATAAAACAAGGAAGTTTTTAAAACATGAAAACTATTTCCTGGATCATTTTACTGTGAAATACGTAATACACAATACGAACAATACGTAAAAGTCTAGAACGTCAACAGATTTTTGACTACTTGAATGAAACATGAGACAAGGCACGCAGATATGTGAGAATGTCGGTTTTCCCGTATGTTCCCACTGCCCGCATGACTCGATCTTTCTGTATGCGATACCCTGTAAGTATTACCCTAATAAGTGTCTTGATTGGCACTGATTGTATTTGTCTAAAAACGATGTATGCCCCGGTGCGTTAAGCTTAAAACTAAGAATGTTCATAACTAACGACTACAACGAATTATATCGGTTTATTAGCGGCATATGACCAATCGTCCTATGACCAATCGTCCGTATGACCAATCGTTCTATGACCAATCGTCCTATGACCAATCGTCCTATGACCAATCGTCCTATGACCAATCGTCCGGATACCGAAAACGTAGGGCCTAATTGTCGATACCCAGTTCGCCTAAC
>JACEVL010001520.1:190000-285000 GCA_020284085.1 Aporrectodea caliginosa
AGACTGTGGTGTCCTCTGAGACTATGGGTCTTCTTATGTGGTTCCCTTTGATACCGTTGGGCCCTCTGATGCTTTGGGCCCTGTGAGACCGGAAGACAAGCCAAGGATAATCAATACGGAAAGATACTTCAAACGGCCATCACAGAAACGCATCGGAGTTTGGACAGAAAAAGGTGGCGGATTCCATAGCCTTGGACCGGCATACCGAAACAGTTTCCCCTAAACGTCTCCCCTGAGAATCTATTTCTAACTATACTCTCCCCCACCAAATCTGTTTTAGAACATAGTCCTCATCAAGGAAAAAATGTTTCATCGTCTGTTGAAATAATCTCTCCCAGGAGACGCTATTCTTTGAAAAATGCAGTCACATTTGTTTTGATAATTTTAAGCAGATGGATTTTCTAACTTTATTGCAAAACTATTTATAATTCTTGAACCACATGTTGCAATAACGACTTGAAATTTGTGAATGGAACTGAAAAGAAACAGGGAGAAATTATTACATCCGTCCGGAGAAGACTTTTTAGAGCAGACTTTAAATCGTGACACCGGCGACTGGGGAAGACTTGGAGTCCAATACTAAGCGGTAGGATCATCCAATAACCATCGAGTATAGTTTTCGTTCGTTCATCTACAATTTATGCGTATTTTACATGATAAGGACTCACCTACGAAGCATGCATTGATTCATCTGATATATGCCTTTGTGTGGTTCAGACTAGAAGAATGCGTTTAAGCTGTCACAATAAGAAGCGTACGAAATGCATTTATACAAAATAAAGTCAAGCAAATGCTGTCTTACTTAGCCTCATCAAGAAACGCCTGAAAACGAAGTCATGTAATCAACAGTTTATTATTTATAGGTGAACTTATTTGGGGTCCGTGTCTGTAAATCAAATCAAATCAATTTATTGCAACCCACAAAAACATAACAGAAATATATATCTAATTGCAACCCAAAAACATAACAACAACATATATCACATAACGACATAAAGAGAAAAAGAAACCAGGGTAGCAAAAGGGAAACCCAGAAGGGGTGTTAGTCCCGCTTAAGTAGGGTCCCCGTGCCTTTGTATTCTATAACCTAAATTCATTATTGGCCTGTGAAAGAAAGAGAGATATAATGGTAAGGGCCTAATTAAATCAAATCATTGCATGAGAATAAAAACTTAATTATAATCTTAACTAAGAACTTAACTAAATGCGGCTTTGTGCCATTCACTGTAATGTGTTGATGTTATACAGATAAAAGAAGGTGTGTACGTAATCTTTTTTTAAAGATGAACAAATTATTAGACATTTGTATATTGGAAGGGATTGCATTCCATATCAGTGTCCCCTGAGACTTGACTGTATGGAGCCGAGCGTTGGAATGAACCTTAACAGAACGGAAAGTGGAAGCATTTCTAGTGTAGTGGGAGTGTATATCATAAGCGTGGGGCAAGAAATCTTTGAATATCGGTGGGAGAAGTCCGTGCTCCAAGCGAAAATAGAACTCCCCAACTTGAAAATCCCTAATTTGGTCGATTCTCAGTATTTTCAATTCTCTAAACAGTGGGGCAGTATGTGTCCATTTTCGAACACCAGCAATTAATCGAACAGCCCTTTTTTGTATAATTACCAATCTTATCAACCTAGAGGGATAGGTCATTGCCCAAATCAAATTACAATAGCCAAGATATGGATAGATGAGTGCATAATATAGATTTAATTTAACAGATTGAGGCAACAGATAAGCAATCCGACTCAAAATTCCTAATTCTTAGCAATCTTATTAGAAATCTCATTAATGTGCACTTTCCATGTCAGATGTTGATCGATATGTACCCCCAGGAATCTAGTTGACTCAACCTGCGTAAGAGGAGCATCTTTAATTGTTATACCCAAATTCTCACTAGGTGGTGTTTTTCTATGAGATTTGAATAAGATGTAATTGGTTTTATCAAGATTCAATGAAAGTTTATTCGCCGCAAACCATTCATTTATTTTAGCAAGTTCCACGTTCACAAGGCGCACCAGCTCCATCCAAGATCCATGGGAGTAAAAGACATTAGTATCATCCGCAAATAATATGAAGTACAAGGTAGGCGAAGTTTTAGCTAGGTCATTAATGTAAAGAAGGAATAGTAATGGCCCAAGGTTGGATCCTTGAGGGACACCATATTTAATCCAATTAAGTTCTGACCATACACCATTGCAGAGGACCCTTTGAGAACGTTTATCAAGATAACTTGCAAACCAGTTTAGTTGGGTGCCTCTGATTCCATAGTATTCTAATTTCTTTAGTAAGATACCATGATCGACCGTATCAAAGGCCTTTGCTAAATCAAAGAAGACCCCCACCGAGTATTCGTTATTATCAATGGCCCTAGTAATCATACTATATATATATATATGTTCTATCAGGATTCTTTGTAAAACGAAGCGAATAACAGAGAATCTTTTATGTATATACGATCAGTTAAGAGTGCATAAAATAATTTCTAGTGATAAATAAAGGTCCTTAAGTCATGCTTAAAAGCCTCTGTAAAAATTAATATACTGCTGCAGATGATGATTATCATCATCATCGTTATCATGATCATGATCAGCGTCAACATTACGATGATGATCAAGCTGTTGTTGAAGATGACGACGACAGCTACAACGACGATTATAAGTAGCAGCATCGTTATAATCATTATCCTCCTCCTCATCATCATCATAAACAGCAACAACAACAACAACACAACAACAACAACACCATCATCACACCATCATCATCATCAACACCATCGCCATCACCATTATCATCATCATCATCGCCATCATCATCACCATCATCATCATCAACAGCAACAAAAACAACAACAACAACAACACCATCATCACCATCACCATCATAAACACCGTCACCATCATCATTATTATCATCATCATAAACACCATCATCATTATCATCATCGTCATCAACAGCAACAAAAACAACATTATCAGCAACACAACAACAACAACAACACCATCATCACCATCATCAAAATCATCGTCATCATCATGCATCTTGCTTTGTCATCGACTGATCCTAACAGTTCTTCGTTGCTTATTGTAATTGTAATTAGTAACTCACAAGTCATCGACCAATGCCACACCAAAATCAATCCATAATCAGGTCAATATCGAGCAGATCAATCAGTTCGCTTATCATCATCGTCGTCATCGTCGCAGTTCCCGTTATCATACCTATGGTCGTCATCATCATCCTAGCAACCAGTTCCAACTCCCCATCCTCCCTTCTACACATCATTGTCGTCATCATTGAATCCCTGACCCCTCACCCTCTGCTTCCTGTCGTCATAGCAACCCTCAACTCCGCCGCATCCCATGGCTGTAGCCTCAGCCTCCAACAATCCATCAACCGCCTTTATTCCAACCATGGCGTTCTTCTGACAAGCAAGTATTACCATTCCCAGCCTCCAATCCCTCCCTAGAGCCGGGCACAGATCTCGGCCTCATATATCCCTTTGTTCTGTGCCCTGTGGTCAGTCCGACTGACCTGTGGTCAGTCAGTCGATCAGCGGACCATTAAACCGTCTGTGGTCAATTACAAAGACCCACTTGTCTAATTGGAGCGAAATCAAAAGACATCACAGGCACCGCAGAGCTGAACAACTGAGCGGTGGAGATATGAAGAGATGGACAGATCGAAATATGGATGGATGGATGGATGGATGGAAGGATAGATAGATGGACGGATGGATTGATGGTACTGAGAGGCCATGCCGCATTCGCAGCCGTTGTGTAAGAGTTTTTCTTGTCGCTCCCTATCGAATATTCGTTAGCGTAACATAAATGTTGCCCTCATTAATTACTTCAGAACATTTCTGTTCTTTTATTATATTAATGAAAACTATGTATGTATGTATGTACGTACGTATGTATACCAGAGTTGTATGGTCTCGAGACCATACAAATGTCGGTCCTTAAACGTCTCGAAATAGGTTTTTTGATGTCTCGGTCTCGGTCTCGGAACCCATTGTCTCGGTCTCGCGGTCATTTCCTGACTTTTTGAAAACTGCTTTGGAGCGAAAGTCTTGTTCTCTTGTAGAAGCGGTCTCTATAGTTCTCGTGCAAACTGTCTTTATTTCTGAACTTCTTGCACTATAAAATTGCCCTCTGTCGATGTGATAACTAGTAAGGCGAAAGTGCTAAACACACCGGAAGTTTTGAACAGCGGTCTTTCTGGTTAAAACTAACTCAACAGATATTGAAAAGAGCAATTTATACTTCATTTCGATTCTCTACCAGTGCAAAATCATAAAATGTCTCATCAAGAACCTGAAATAGTTAAATTTGCATTCGCGCAATTTGAAGTCATGGACAAACAAACAGAAATGGCGTACCGTTTGCGCTGGTGTAAACCACCATACGCGAAACGATTGTAACAGCATCTAGTTTCTCAGTTGTCTTATTTCGTATATTTGTCGAATATTGTTGGTTTACAGTTTAGAATCGTTTAGAAGACTTCACGATGCCTGAAATATTTAATTTCTTTATACTATTCAGGTGATCGGCTGACAGTTGATAGAAAATTTGTTTCGGGATTTTGGTATTGTTTATTTTGTAATCTGTTTTACTCTGTGGACTAAATGCCGAAAAGACTCGGTGTTGAACTGTCTTGAACTGTTTTGGACCTTGTGTCTCGGTCTCTGTTTTCTATTCCCACTGTCTCGATTTTGGTCTTTTCCCCACTGTCTCGATCTCGGTCTCGGTCTCGGCGTTTGAAGTCTCGCATACAAGTCTGATATATACATGCATGTATGTATGCATGAATACGTGCTTGTGTACATGTTTCAGTACATTTAATATGGTACTATTTCGGTACCTAACAAAAGCGCAAATAATTCGTTCCAACCACTTGTTTTGTCTTGTAGGTTTTGAGTCTCGCCTATCATATCGCTTCATCGTCGGCGTCGTTTTCTTATCAGGTCGATCCTGCTGCACTTACTGATAAGAAAATCGACCAATCATGGCTCGGCACGTATCAATTACGAGTCGGACAAGAAAAATCAATGACATAATCGACGAATTGCGATGAGATGTATGGCACGCTGCACCCGCTAACTTCTCTAATACTGAACAGTCACTGGTGATGCCTCGGTGAAATGATGCAGCTGCTGCTGCTTTGAATGATGATGATGATAACGACGATGATGACGATGATGACGACGACGACGACGATGATGATGCTGCTGCTGCTGATGATGATGATTATGATAATGATGATTGTGAGAATGATGATGATGATGACGATGATTATTATCATGATTATGACGACGACGACAACGATAGTGATGACAGTTATGCTGATGATTACGAAGAAAATTACGATGACGATTTTATTTGATCCTTCGGCATTTTAAGATACCACCCTGGTCGCTAAAGCCAACAAAAGTGTCGAAGAGATACATGTATATTAGAATCGGAGAGCTTTATAAGGGTCGGAGAGATTTATAAGAATCGGAGACATGTATAAGAATCGAAGAGATATATAAGAATCGGAAAGATATAAGGGTCAGAGAGATATATAATAAGGGTCGGAGCGGAGAATACTCTCGGGGGAAGGGAAAGATGTATGGATATAACGAAGGGTTTTCTGTCAAATCTTCCATATTCTCTTACAAATCTCCCCACGATAACAAACTCGCTTGTGTCCACGCGAGTGGCGTCTGCGCATGCGCGATACGACGGAGGACTTTCTGGTCGCAACCAGATGGCAGACGTTCTTTGTGCGCGGGAAAAGGACAAAGACACGTGATGTGGTAAGCAGAGGCGGCGCCATAATTTTTTGTAGCCAGGGCATTGCCTTGGCCATCATACAAGTAACCAGCGCAGGGGGGGGCGATTATGCCCCAAATCAATTCGCGCTAGGGCAAAAATTCTGGCAGCCTTGTGTGGCAGGGTAATTACCAGAGCAAAGGCTTTTTACCAAAACATTTGCTCTGGCTTGCCCTGCTGTAACTGGTGGTAAGTTCTTACAAGTAGATTATGTTATGTTATTGTATTTGGTTAAGCTGTTCTTTAATGCATTAGAGTAGAGTATAAAGAGCAAAATAGATAAGCGCCGATTAAATTGAATTAGGTGAAGTTAGAGCTTAGGTTAGCTTATGATAGGTTGTGTGTTATCATATTAATTGTAATCGTAATTGTAATCTCCAAACTTCTAAGGCGCCACTCGAAAGCCAAGCGCAGGGCACCAGCTTATTCACGAGCGCTGTTAGATTTGAGCGGATTAGATTTTATCAGTTCAAATTAGGTTTGATTAGATGGAAATAGTTTTATTGACTAGGGTAAAACTGAGGTTCATTCTTACGGCAACCGGGGTTGTTTAAACGTCGTTGCTTCGTAGGACTTGTGTGAGAAATAGAGGCAGAAGGCGCTCTACAGCTGGCATATTGTGTAAGGCGATACAACGCGACACAGGCCAAGTGCTATCGATTGAATATCATTTGATAATCTATTCTCTGCGTTTATCGTTATCGTCATTCTCGGCTGCTACAGCTGCTGCTGCTGCTTCTGATGCTGCTGCTGCTGCTTCTGCTGCTTCAGCTGCTGCTGCTTCTGATGCTTGACGTTCTGGCTGGCACGGTGATGGGCACCGTGCTGTGTGATAGACACGCTACATTATATGTAGATCTCTGGCTCTCTCTCTCTCTCTGTCTCTGTCTGTCTCTGTCTGTGTCTGTATCTGTTTCTGTCTGTCTGTCTCTGTCTGCCCCTGTCTGTCTCTGTCTGTCCCTGTCTGTCTCTGTCTGTCTTTCTGTCTCTGTCTGTCTGTCTGTCTCTCTCTGACTCTCTTGTCACTGTGTCTCGGTGTAAATGTATATATATACTTCCCTGTTTATGTTGCTCTGCCTCTTTCAGTCTCTGTCTCACTAGAACCGTGGCTCCTTATCTGTCTCTCTGTTTCGTAAGATCCCTCTGTATCTCTGTTATACTCTCATTTTTTCCATCTGTTTGATTATGGACTCAGTCGCATTATGCCTCGATGTGCCTAACTCCCTGTAACTGTCTCTGCATTCTGTTTTCTGTCTCTTTCCAAGCTTCTCTAAGTATTTTCTTCTGTATGTCTTCATTCCCGTTTGTATCTGTCTCTGTATCCGTCTCTAATACTTTCTCTGTTTCTTTCTCTGTGTATATCTTCCTTGAGTGTTTTTGTGCGTGTGTCTGGCTGTCGTCCTAGGTCCAGTGTGGCCATCTTTCGTGCCTCGTTATGCCAGAGATTCTCTGGAACCGTTGCCTTATTATTGCTCTCTTCCGAATATCACAACGGGAGTAAAATCATCCGACGGTTCATCGTCCGTCTCTCTGTTTCTCTCCCTCTGTCTTTCTGTTCCTCTGTCTCTCTCTGCCTTTGCCTCGCTCTGCCTCTATGTCTCTCTGGCTGTCTTAACGGTTCGATTCATTTTTGTGTCGCCTCATACGTCTCGTTTCTATGACTGTTTTTTTTTCAATATTTGTCTGCCCTCCATCTGTCTACCTGTCTGTCTGTATATCTGTCTGTCTTTGCCCTCTGTCTGTCTATCTGTCTGTCTGTTTGTCTGTCTGGCTATATACCTACTTGCCTACATACCTTTCAATCTGTCTGTCTATCTAAGTCCGTCTGTCCAATGATTTAAATGCGATGCCCTGCAAACTACAGGGAAGATTTAAACAGAATATTCTGTGCTCGAATGTTATGAATGCAATACTGTTATTGATATTTAGCGATTTTGTTATGGCTCGGGCGAAAATGTCTGAGCCTTTTGTGGTAATCTTATTGAGAAGTGAGTTGCAGTAGTTGAGACGGCAAGAAGCCAAAGCATTTTATTGAAAGCGAGATAATTTGATCTGATTGTACGATAGTTCCGCAAATGAAATGGAACTGAACTGCAAACACGGTTTTGACTTCATCAGAAAATGACGCGATGGATTCAGTAAGCTATGCCTAAACTGCTGAGCGATCAACAGCCAATCCAACTAAGTGGATAGACGACAACTAATAAATTTGTGTTTTTTACTCGTGACTAAAGGAGGAGTGCAGCTTCAGAAGAAGCCTTTTACTGGTCATTCAATACTGAAAAGTATATATAAAAACAGCATGTATTTGGAGAACTGAATTAAAACTGTATAGGTGGCCCTATAGGCCCATACAGTGACCCACAGAATGCTTGTTCTTAGTACGGCGAGATGCTACTTTGTTAACTTTTGTACAAATAAATTGATGGCTATGGTTTTGTTTATTAACTGAATTAGTTGAGGAACTTTGTATGGAAAGAAAAATTACAGTATCGTCGACATACAACAATGAGCTCTCAACCATAGTAGCGAACTACATAGAATGGTATACAGTTTACAAAAGAGCTGTCCAAGCACTGAAACTTGTGCAGCACCACAGCTCAAGACAGTTGCTGTCGAAGTGAGCTGATTGATAAAGGGTGATTGAAGAGGCAAAGCATGCGGCTTAGTGTAAGATCAGAAGGCCAAACCCGTGTTCGAGGATGTAAAGTAGTAATTTTATCATAATCGCCGGTATCTAATTGTCCCTCAATCCGGTCGGGCATTCACCTGCCTACATGGGCGCAGCCAGAAAAAAATTTCGGAGGGGTTTTAAGATTTCCGAGGAGGGCTTCCATTGAAAATCGTCGCAAAAGTCTAGGTTTTTTGTAGTTCGCATGTAAATGCATATAAAATTTTTTTCCAAAACTTATTGGGGGGGGTTTGAACCCATAAAACCACCCCTAAATACGCCCATGCCTGCATACATGGAAGAATATCTTGCCTCACTTCCCTTCGACATCCCTTTCTTCCTCCCTTCTTTTCTTCCTTCCGTTTCTCCTTCCTTTTCTCCATAACTCATTCTCTCCCGCACTTCTACCATCCTCTCCCTCCCATACCTCTCTTCCTGTCTTCCTACTTCTGGTTCTTCCTCATTTCGTCCTTTCTCACTTCCTCTATCTCTATTCCCCTTCTGCCTCTCCTCTGCTCTCTCTGGCTACATTCCCTCTCTTGTTACCACTTTGCCTCCATCTCTTTCTCACTCTCTTTCTCAGTATCGTTTTCCATTCTCCCTTCCTGCTTCCTCCTGTTGTCCATGGAAGAGTGCAAGAGGAAGGTGCACTGTTATCGTCCAACACACTCGCCATCCGCCAGATACCAAGAAGAAATCTCCTTCGCGCACACATTGCAATATGATAAACTACATTCGTCTGTGCAATACTTCATCATTCATGCATACATTGTTAGATGCGAACATTCGTACATGTGTACATTGATAAATACTTTGTTCGTAGACAAGCAGACAAGATTCGCAATTTCATAAATACTTGCATAGTGCCATATTAAGTGTATTGAAACATACATACATACATACATACATAAATGCATACATACATAGTTACATACATGCATACATACATGTATACATACATGTATACATACAGTATACATACATGTATACATACATACATACATACATAAATGCATACATACATACATATACATGCATACATACATGTATATACTGTGCACGGGTCACCATATCACTCACATATCTGTATATTTATACATGCGGCCCCATTCTTCTCTAACCTGAAGACTGTTCTCTTTAGCCGGGGTTGAGTCGGGAGCGCTTCTGAGTAGATAATCTTGAAGGGGCGCTATATAAATCTCTGAAATGAATGAATGAATGAATGAATGTATAATTTTGTATATTATGTATTATATATAATGTGTGTGTGACACTGTGTGTGTGCTGTGACTCTGTGTGTGTGTGTGTGTGTGCGTGTGCGTGTGTGTGTGTGTGACTGTGTGTGTGTGTGTGTAATGTAATGTAACGTAATGTAATTAGCAACTTCTATTGCGCTGGTGTCTAATGCACAAGGCATCAACCGATGGCGCATCAAAACAATGCGTAATCAGGTCAACATCCAGAAGATCAGTCCGTAAGAGACAGAGAGGCAGCCTAAGGTGGATAAGCAATTTGAAAGAGGTAAGTTTATTTAAGTGTGTGTGTGTGTGCGTGTGTGTGTGCGTGCGTGCGTGTGTGTGTAGGTGTACGTGTGACTGTGTGTGTGTGTGTAATTCAATGCTCAGTTCCCCTTCTCGTCGCCTTAACGACTTCTTACAATCCGTTCTTCGTGCAGCTGCTACCCTTGTTCCTCAGCTGCCTCCAATGTCTCCGGATGCATGTCTTCAAAATTACGCTGTTGTCTGTTTCGACTGGAGTCCACTAAAAATTTACTGTCTTTGTATGCAAAGTACTTCACGGCTATACTAGCGTCGAGCTACCTTGATGATATAGCCCTTTGCATTCCATTCACGCTTAATCCCACCAGGAAAGCTTAATGCCGGCTTTCCTCTGGTTATTTCCTGCAACTTCCGAAACAAGACGTTGGATATCGGAGACTGCGTACTCGCACGCTATGGGATTCACTCATTATCGGCAAGGTTTACGGGATGCTTCTATTTTATTTCATTTCGTAAAAATTGAAGACTCATCCCATGCAGTATATCACCGTGCATTGAGACGCAATCATAAAATACAGCGATGTAATGATGAACATAAATATCTGATCAACAACAACAACAACGACAATGATAATAATAATAATAATTTACAATAATAATAATAATAATAAATATCACAATAAATAAATAATAATAAAGTACCTCGAGTAAAAAACAATAATGATACTGATGCTGATGATCATAATAATAATAATAATAATAATAATAATAATAATAATAATAATAATAATAATAATAATAATAATAATAATAATAATAATAATAATAATAATAATAATAATAATAATAATAATAATAATAATAATAATAACAGTAATAACAGTAATAGTAATAATAATAATAATATATATATATATATATAATAATAATAATAATAAATAATAGTAATTTATTTTTATTCATCGTTCTTTTCATCATCAACATTAGCAACAACATACTAGATATCTTTGAGATAGGCAGGAGCAACAGCCTCAATACCAACATCAACAGCAAGAGCAACAGCAGCAGCAGCAGCAGAACCAGCAGTATTATGGTCTGCATCATCATCATCAGCACTCGAAGCATCATTAGCGCCACCATCATCATCATCTGCAGCAGCAGCAGCAGCAGCAGGAAAAGCGATTCGTTGACGTCAAAGGAAGAAGCACAGTCGATTAGAGGGAGTCTCCAACAGCGAAGACGATGACGACGATGATGATGTTGACGACGACGACGACGATGATGATGCCGACGACAAAGGGAGACGACCCCCTAGCGACAAATGTGCCGCAAGAGCCAACCGGTCTCTCTCAAGCCTTTGAACGATTGCATTACCCCGCTGAGCACAGTCTGACCACACTATATATAATAAGTATGGATATACACATATCATACATAAATGATGATGTATTTATCTTCTTTATTTGCATATATATTTGTGTAGTATAGTATATTATATGACTGCTTATAAAGTAGTAAGTATGTATGTTCGTTAGCATAGAATGCATTTACTAATCTATGTAATGACACAAATACATATTATATCCTTTAAATAATATATATATATATATATATAGAGAGAGAGAGAGAGAGAGAGAGAGAGAGACACACACACACACACACACACAGACACAGAGATAGAGACAGAGACACACAGAGAGACAGACAGACAGACATACAGACAGACAGACAGACACAGAGACAGACAGACACAGACAGAGAGAGAGACACACACAGAGAAGACAGAGACAGAGACAGAGAGACAGACACAGACAGAGACAGAGATAGAGACAGAGACAGAGAGACAGAGAGAGAGACAGAGAGAGACAGAGAGAGAGAGACACAGAGAGAGAGAGAGACAGAGAGAGACAGAGAGAGACAGAGAGAGAGAGACAGAGAGAGACAGAGAGAGAGAGAGAGAGAGACAGAGAGAGAGAGAGAGAGAGAGAGAGAGTTTGAAGGAGCGAAGCTACAGTGGAATCTGTGAGATGTTGTGATAAAACAATTAGGCAAAATGGAAGCCTTACAGATTTAAGAGGACGTACGTCCATTACGATCAACTGAATCTGTATAAAACAATTTATATAATTATATACATTACACTGATTCTCTTTTATATGTGCGTGTGTGTACGTGTGTGTACGTGTGTGCATGTACATTACACAGGGTGGGCCAAAAAAAGGAACCCCTACGCATTTTTGCTAATATTTCGGCCAAAAGTAAGAATTTTTAAATCATGTTTTACAAGCTTAAAGGTAATTCATATCTAGGCCTACGTATAATGCCCAAATTTCACCGAAAAGTTTCAAACAGAACAAAAGTTATATCACTTTTAGTGAGTCCACCCACTGTTTTTGATGGTTCAAAACGTAACGCAACAAAAAGCAACAAAAAAGATTTTACTAAGTCACTTCTCAAATAATTGTAATTAAACAAACTTGATTATTGTTTCACAACTTGAGTTCGATGTGTCCACCACCAGTGCCCATACATGTTCTGAGTCTTTTTGTAAAGTTTTGATGTCTTTGTTGATGGGTTCCAGAGGTAAATCTTCCCACATCAACTTCAATGCGACCTTCAATTCTCATCGATTTTAGCTTTGGTCGCAGATTGTGGTATTCTCCAGCATAGCTCCGCTTACGTGATTATCCATTTGTTGGAGTGCGGAAGATTTCGGCCTTCCGCTGCCTTTACGACGTTCCAGAGCCGAGCCCCTTTCATGAATGCGGAGGCATATTTTTTAACGGTAGGCATACTCAGCTTCCACTGTTTATCAGGGCAAGCGGCGATTAGAGCTTTTGCTCAAAGACCTTGCTCATGAAGTGTTTGCATACGCATTTTGTCTATCACTGACACCTTGCCCATCTTGATATTTTAGAAATTTAAATTTCATTGTTTCAATAAAAAATTATTAACCTGAAAAATTCTTTATTAATTTACCAACTTGAATGTCTTCTTGCTAAGTGACGTCACAGTGACGTGCAGTTACGCTGGTACCCCGTTTCTTTTCTAAATAGTAATAATATGTATCTGGTAATATCAAGTTTGTTTGAAAACAATTATTTGAGAAGTGACTTAGTAAAATCGTTTTTTGTTGCTTTTTGTTGCGTTAAGTTTTTGAATCATCAAAAAACAGTGGGTGGTCTCACTAAAAGTGATATAACTATTGTTCTGTTTGAAATGTTTTGGTGAATTTTGGCCACTATACGTAGATATGAATTGCCTTTCAGCCTGTGACATTGGATTTAAAAATTCTTACTTTTGGCCGAAATATTAGCAAAAATGCGTAGGGGTTCCTTTTTTATGGCCCACCCTGTATATGTGTGTATGTGTGTGTGTGTATTAGTGCCGGATATTTATATTCAGGGCCTTTAGGAGATGTAGCCTATACGTCCTTATAATCGACCATGTCTAGTTAGACATGGAGAGGAATAGCCTATATAATACGTGTATCTCAAAATGCATTGCGATGGACGTCATTGTTATAAGCTGTGAAGGTTAAAAGTTGCCATGTTCAAGCAGCCATGCAGCCATGCAGCCTCAGCTAGCGACTTCATTTTCTTTGCCTCAGCATGTGAAGGCGGGTTTTCTCCTTGCCGTCTGATCTTCCCACCAACACAGCACGGTCAGTGTACTCATTTTACATCCAAATTCACCAGGTGGCGCGAATGCAGCAGGACTTCTCCAGGCATCTTTCCTCCCTGCATGGAGGCTGGAATTCGAACTCCTTACATCTCCGTTGACAGCCCAGCACGCTAACCACTAAACCATCATCATCGTCGGTTATTTGAGCGCAACAGATAGAAATCCTTGTCGTCTAAATGCGAGTCCATTACTCTTGAAAATTCGGCCGAGGCTTCTCACCGCGCGGCGGCCGAGTCGGAAAAACAAAAAAAAACACGAAAAAGGAACTCATGCACTATGCATAACCGTTGCCCATCGCCTCCCACCGACCCCCTCCGGAAGTCAGCCGGACACCGAGGGAACGGGGAACAGAGGGGGAACAGAGGGAACCGAAACGGACGGTCTAGAGACCGTTCTAATTATTTAGACGGCCGGACGCCTTCGCAAATAATCGTCAATGTTCGTATACTGAAGCAGTCGGCGTTGCGCTGCAGTCCTATACGGCGGGTTAAACACAGCGACGATACAGCATGTCTCTTGCTTCGAAGGTCTGTATAATACGCTGGATTTGGTGCTCGACTACATTACCATGGAAAACGTATACATGTGAGGGAAAGTGGTCGCTTAAATAAATGTCACACCGTCCTGAACAAATATATTATGTATGCATACAGGTTATATATACACAGGTCAATATGTATAAGCTTATATATAGGCCTACTGTATATCTATATATAAGCAACTGAACAATTGTTGTAAAATATCTTGTACATATATTTTATATCAGATATATATTACTTTGTAAATATAATGTATATATTTATCCATGCACCTGCATACATTATGCATGACTGTAAACATATTGTATGCATAACTTATGCTGTGTGCAATATATATATATATGCATTACGCAAAGCCGTTTTAAGGAGTTTTGGGGCCCTAGGCACAACCTCTAACCTTAAACGTAATCTGATTTCCGCCTCAATCTCTCAATCTCAGTTATATATTGCATTAATGCATTGCGTGTGCATATGTGGCATTTTGTTAAATTTATTGATATAGGTCTAGTACTAAACTGCTAACACCGTGCCAAGTTCACTACCGACATGACGACATCTAGTCTACTATCTGTGAGAAATTTGATGACGCTTTGTTGTAATTTAAAATTTTAAACAATTTAGAAAATGACTAGATTAGAGGACTGGGAGAGGTTTCATATTAAAAATTCATATTAACTTACCAAGACATAAAAAATTCTTTGATAGCGTATTTAGCATTGTAGAAAGCAGACGAATGAAAGTCACAAAATACATAAATAAGCTGTGCGGACAGTGTGCGCCATGCTTTAAAATTGTTGATTTATTTCAGTCTAACTTCTCTATAGCGTTCTGCGCATAATTATTGCCAATAATTATATTTATTTAACTAAAAAACGTATGTTTAAAGATGTTTTATTGATCTAACTTTGCAGAATTGTTGGAACTTATAATATTGTTGAGTAATATTATCGTATTGTTATTACATGGTCGCGATGTAGTGTTGTTTTTTTTCGCCACGGGACCCCCTGTTGCGCGGGGCCCTAGGCACGTGCCTCGCGTGCCTATAGGCCTTAAAACGGCCCTGGCATTGCATAGCTGTAGGTAATGTATATATTGAATATAATTATGGTATAGATCTATTGTTTGCATATTGTATGCATAGCAAAATACAAGTTGTATATCTGTATATCGTGTATATAGCCTATTACACGTGAATATTCAATATTTTCGCACTATATCTGTAAGCGTTAACGCGTTCTGTGCGTGTGCCTATATAAGATTCGCGGACAGAGAGAGAGACACAGCCAGACTTACATACAGACACGGACAGAACGACAGACAGAGAGAAAGACCGACAGAAAGACGCAGGGCGAAACGCAACATGTATCCATTTCGCGTGAAACCAATTTCCCGGCGTTATCACTTTTCGTTAACGTTTCGTAGAATCCCCCGCAGGACGGCAACGCAGTCGAGTCCGACGCGGGATCCAACTTTTGCATTCCGGCGGCGTTCTACGGAACCGTCCGCGCAGACGTCCGGACGCGGACAAAGGGACGGACAGCCACATCGACACGCAATTGCCTTCTGCCGCGACGCGAACGGATTATTATCAGCACGCCTAATTGCGTTATTGTGGACTTCGATTAGTTATGCATACATCCGGCTGATGGCTTATCCGGAATGCCAGGCTTTAATTGAACTGTTGCGTTGAGTATGGAGCAGGACTATTTGTCGAGTAGAAAGGCGACAAAGCGACAGCCAGGGATCGCGCCATGCAGCTGGTCCCTCGGCGGATACGCCACTGCATCAGCCGAGGAGGCCCCGCCTTTTCCAGTGTGCCCCTCCTCGTTCGGCTTGGTCGCCTTAGTTGTAATTAAGCGTGGCGGATATTTGAAGCTGTCTATTACTTTGCTTTCGTGTCGCTGTCTCTGTCTCTCTGTCTCTGTCTGTCAGTCTCCATTGCTCAGTCTATACGTGAATCTGTCTCTCTGTTTCTGTCCGTGGCTTAGTGTCTGTTTGTGCACTTGTCTAAGTCATTTTCTATCTGTCTAACTTGGTGTCTGCGTATCTTTGTGTCTTCTTTTCTGTGTGGTTGTTGTAGCTGTCCTCTTCTGTTCTCGGTCTGTCTTGCTGCATCTCTTCTTCTTCCTCTCTTTCTCTATCCTTCTGTCTTTCCTTGTCTCTTTCTGTCCCTGTCTCTGTATCTGTCTCTGTTTGTCTCTCTCTCTCTCTTTTCTCTCTCTCTCTCTCTCTCTCTCTCTCTCTCTCTCACACACACACACACACACACACTGATTACTTCCCTCTCTCTCTCTCTCTCACTCACACTCTTTTCTTTCTTTCTCTTTCTCTCTCTCGCCTTCTCTGTCTTTGTCACATGCACTCGCTCTTTTAACTCTCGTTTTCTCACTCTTTCCCGCTCTCCCTCTCATTCATCTCTCCTCTCTATCTCTAGCTGTCTCTCTCTATCTCTCTCTCTCACTCTCTCCTCCTCTCTCTTCGTCTCTCCCCTCCAGAACCCACATGTCCATTATACTTGCCGGAGCGAGCGAGCGGCCGTCAAGAGAGGCGACGCGTGTGAAGCAGCAGTCCGGCCCGAAGATATTTTCATAGTCGGATAGCTGCTAATGAAATTTTCTACCCTCTAGTCTTGGCGCCTTCCTCGTCGCTTTATACCTCGTCCCTAGGAGTGGCGCTGCCGTAACCATGGAACTGACATGCAGCGCTCTCGGCCAGCGGATAGCCGCGGGCGACACGCGGTGTGGTGCCAAATTAAGCGGCGACGAAAACAGTTCCGGAAAAATTGTGATTGGTTCATGAAATCAAGATGCGGGCAATCATTTCTATAATCAGAACCGTTCTGACAGTTCTGTTGATATCCTGCAGCGTCTGCGTTCATCAAAATCGCTTTTCCTAATTACGATTGCATATTATTTAGGCTTCTATTTTTTGCACTTACTAAAACATTGTTTCTTGTCAAATTCTGCTATCAAGGTAACACGATACTTTACAATTCGCCTAATTGTATTGTATTGTACATGTGAGCATTTATAAAGCGTCTCTAGCAGAAAAACTACTCATAGGCGCTGCCAGCGCGAGCACTACGAAGACACAGAAAAGTTTTCAAGCAACGGACCGAAGTGGGTAAACCACCTGCCAAAATCTCAGCCCGAATTTGTGGGGGAAGGTTATTCCACAAAGAAGGACCCACGCACGGTTCCAAAGGCGCGGCGTTGAGCAATGGCTGTCCTGGTCCGGGGAACGAAGAGGTCAAATCTATCACTAGAGCGAAGGGACCTGAGAGACAGACAGCAGAGTCCGGTTTACGGAGGAGTGCCAGAATTGGATGAAACTGGATATATTCGCCTCGGAACCGATTTGGCAACACACCGGTCAACGATACTCAGTGAGATGTAAGGCAATCTGGTGTTGTAGCCCTGAGGCTGAAGACGTAGTTAATTCTGTGGCGTCCGTTGCTGCAGCGGTTCCCTCCATTGACATCCGGCTGCTTTTAGAGACGCCACATTCAGAAAAGGTGGACGCTTTGATGCGCAAATCAAAAAGCTGTTTAGACAGAAATTAACGACGTCTATCGCCTGAATAAGTAAACGCGCTTTATAAATGACCAGGTAAATACACCATACATAAATCTATGGCGTCTTTACTTTTGCTCCGTATACATCATACTTAGATGCGCACGGCGCTTTCGAGAGGTTTTCGAATGCCCTATAATATGTATCGTTATGCATGATACATGCGTATATATTAATGCGTATACAGACATACATACATTATACTTGCTTGAAAGCATACATGCCTGCACTGCCCTGCAGGCATACATTCGTATACGTACACATGTACTAGAGCTATACAGATTAAACGGTAATACGCGTAATCAGGCCGATTATTAGAACAATCGGCATAATCGGGTATCGGCATAAATAATCGGTTAATCGGTGCCGATGTCAAAATTGTGTTATAATTTAATAATTTTAGTTGAATTATTGTATATTCCAAGTTTTTCATCTATTTTCATCTATCGTTTTACGTCCTTTATTATTTACGCATTAAAACATATCGTTAACAAGTTCACTGAATATCAACGAAGGCAAGAACCAAGACTTAGACTAAAAACATGAAGAGCTCTAGACTTGACAAATGAGCAGAAAATGGAGATATTTATTGGCGCAAATTGCCGGCAAACGAGGGGCGTCATGAACGGATGATAATGATGATAATGACGATGACACTGATGACAGCGAACGGCGATGTTTAGTTGTGTTTTTCCATAAAACAACCATTAAATGCAGACATGTTGCTGATCGCTGACTATGTTTTCAAAACGGTTTTGAGAGGCACTAAAAGGCGCTAGATCAATGTTCAGATATATGCATTATGAATTCACAATTACATGTATGTAGGTGTGTATTCAAACATAAACACTTGCATAGATGTATGCATATATATGCATGCATATAAATACATAGATACATACATAGATACACACATACATACATACAGACTTACTTATATACATACATACACACATACACGCATACATACACACATAGATACACATGCATATACGTACACACATACATACAGACATACATGCACACAACACATATATACGCACACATACACACATACATGTATACACACATACATACATACACAGCATGTTACAAGACGCTTCTTATATCTTGGCGAGTTCACAATATTGAGTGTGAGCGATAGTCTACTGGTTAGCGCTCTGGATTGTCAACTGAGATGTCGAGGGTTCAAAATCCCGCCAGGGTAGAATTTGTTTCGTCATTTCTGCTCAAGCTGCGCCCTCTTAGTAACCATTTCAGCTATAATGAGTACACTGATTGTACACTGTCGGTGGGGAGATGAGACGGCGAGTGAGAGGCCTGGTCATGCGACCTTATATGACGAGGCTAAGAAAAATGAACTCGGTAGCACTTCATATTCATGCATGGGCACCTCACAGGTTAGCTTGGAACTGTTCTTCTTGTTCCTGTTGGTGTTCTTGTAGTTTCTTCTTCTTCTTCTTCGCATTGTTCGTCTTCCTCCTCTTCTGTGCACACCTCTTCTTTCTTTTGTCAGTTTAAATTAGGCAATGTATTACAATAATACTATTACTTTACCTTGCATTGCATTATATTACAATCATGAACAAACCACTACAGCAAATAAATAGCATAATGCTGACTATTTTTGATGGCATCACATTAAATGTTAAAGGTATACGCTGAAATCTATCCAGACTTGGAAAGATTTGGTCACCGTGTTGCAACGAGCTGCACATTCGTCTTCGCATTCTTTTTATTCTCATTCACATTCTACTTCGCATTCTTCTTCTTCTTCTCCGCATTTTCCCTCACATTCTTCTTCTATATATATATATACGCATTCTTCGCATATCTTCGCAAATTATCTTCTTCTTCTTCACATTCTTTTTATTTGGTTTCTTCTTCTTCTTAGTATTTTTCTTCTTCACAAAACTGTATGACTACAGGCGACAGCAACTGCATCGTTACTCGACACTTGATGTATGCATACGCAAGCAGTATTGCCACATTAATATCTGCTGTTTCGAGACCTCTAACCTCTTAAGAGAACATAGAGCGCGCCGTTTGGCATTCATGGCCAAATGATCTCCGAAATTTATACGGATTGTAAACTCGAATGATCGTCCATTGCTGTCGTCTTTTTCCAAACCAGTCGAACCAAATCGAAGACGGAAGCGTCGGAGGTTGTTAAAGTCCGCATCGTTTATTGCTAATCCATTGGGCATGCCCGATAGTCTTTTCGAAGCTTAAAATCTCTGCCAGGGCGTTAAGACTCTTAGAATTTGTTCCTTCGCTTTCGCCCCTTAACTAACGAACTCGGCTGCAAAATGAGAACTGTGACCGTATACAGTGTCGGTGGGAAGATTAGGCGGCGAAGGAGAGAACTGGCCACCTGCCTCATTTGCTGCATGAGGCTAAGAAAATGAAATTGCTAACACTTCTCACTTATAGCTACATCTCTGGATCAGCTTAAGGTGAAGCTGTTCCTTTTACACGTTTATGTATCGAAGCTTTATATAACGAACTTCGAGAACCTATTAGAAGCATCATGAGGGTTTGTGCTTTTAAGGGGCTATGCGAACAGCATTTGAGTGGGGAGGTTAAAAACTATGGTAGCGCGTTTTCAATCATTAACTTGGGGCTTCAAGACAAGTGGAAGAGATTCCGAACAGTATGAAGCAAAGAGGCTTCGTGTTAGGTTGCTAAGCGGTTTTCGTTTAGGTCGAGAAAGATTAATTGAAAAAGAAGGTCCATAGGGGAGGTCTCTGCTGTTTGGACACATCGCAAGTTGCGACAGCGAAATGGATAACGCTATAGAGCTCCTAATACTGCTCTTCTACCTCCGTATACTCTGTCTTCTTTTATCATATCTCACCTCACCTCTTTTCACCTCATCTCACGTTACGTATACCTTTTCTCTCCTTGTCTTATACATACTATCGCCGCCGGTAAATGTGCGTGTATGAAGATATGCAAACAGGTGTGTATGTGCGCATTCAAGCAAGAGCACATGCTGTGCCATCATACGTTCTGTGATACCAACCCCTCTTCCAGCCATTATATACTCTCTTCCTCCTGCTATTTTTACTGCTGCCTATCTTTTCCTATAGTCTTTCTATCGTAATTGTCTTCCTCTTCCACGGTATTTGATGGAATCACCGTGTGTGTAATATATTATGAATGGTTGATATTATGCATAATTCATAGCTCTGTATGCACGACTGCACCTTGTACATTTCTGCATCCTGGCACATTCTTACTAGTTTCAATTCATGCTTTGATGGTCAGTGTTATACTCTATCTGGAAATAGCAATGAGAAAGGACGACTCTGCCGTCGGAACAATATTGTTCCGTTTGGGTTTACCCATTGACACCCATGAACTACTGCGACAAATACACGTGAACCTGTATTTGTTGATCGATAAAGCTTATGAATTGAATTGAATTGATCTCCGGTTCCCAAAAGATTGGAAGATAGATAATCAACTGGAAGCCATCGCTATACTTGTGTATACGTGCGGTGAACTTTATTCTACGCATGGCATGGAGACGAACCCAGGAAATAAACGACTGGAAAAATGCCGTGGAAAGGACAACGCTCCAGAGAGGGACATGCCACCGCTGATCTGCTACCACTAATCACTTTTATCCCAGTCATATATCCAGGTTCAAGGAGAGGCCGGATATCAAAGCCTCGTTGAGAGTTGAAGTTGGCCGAGATAGGATCGATGTTGGTTGGTTCCAGGCAGATGGAAATGATGAATGACGACTGCGATCGCTCTTCAGACTTCCGGTTCTTGTTCATGCTCTTCCACCTGCTACTATTCCTGTTCTTCGTCTCCATCTTCAGCTCTTTCCTCTCATCATCGTTCTCCTCTTCTCCAGTATTTGCTTTCCACTCCTTCACTCTTACCTCCTCCTCTTCATCCTCTTCCTTTTCCTCCTCCTCTTTATCTGTCTCTGTCTCTCCCCTGCCTGTCTCTCTGTCTCTCTATCTCTCTTTTCCCCTCTCTTTCTCTCTCTCTTTCTCTTTGTCTCTCTGTCACTCTCTCCCTGCCTCTCTCTCTCTCGCCGTCTCTCTCTCACTCTGTCTGTCTGTCTCTGTCTGTATCGGTCTGTCTGTCTCTGTCTCTCTGTCTCTGTGTCTCTGTGTCTCTCTGTCTCTGTCTCTGTCTGTATGTCTCTCTCTCGTTATCTTTCTTTATCTTTCTTTCTCTTTCTTTCTTTCTCTCTCTATCTGTCTATCTATCTGTCTCTCTCTGCCTCTCTCTCTCTCTAGTTCTTGCTGCTTCTCTCCTCTTCCTCCTATAGTCTCACTCTTTCGGCTCATCCTCCGCGTCATCTTCCTCGTCTCCTTCCACCTCCGTCCTCCTCCTCCTTCTCTTTCTTATTCTTCTCTTTTTCGTCATCTTCCCATTTCCTCCTCCCTTCTCTTCCTCCTCCTCCTCCTCCTCCTCCTCTGCCGTCATCTTCCTTCCACCAGTTTCCTCAATTATTACCAGCCACTGGAGGTTCCGTGGCAAGTATCGGAGCAGTGCCCGAGCACTTAGTCGGACCGCGTCAAACGAGAGCTTCTCTTATTCGCTTACTCTAAACTGACGGACGAACAACGCCACGGGCAATCTCACTCATACAACGACCGCCAGGAACCAGGCAGAGAAACGGAGGGTCACATAGGGGTTGATGGATGGGTGGGAAGACGGCGTGAACGGTCACCCCGCGAGAGTACAGCAGCCCCCCGAGGGCAACGCATTCCAGGCTCGGCGATGCGACGCTGAAACAGGAATCGTGGGTGACTTATTTGCAGCAGCCGTGGACATTGGAGGGATGAGGGTTAGGATGATGCTCTGGTGTAATGTTTGGACCGATGATGGGGAGGAGGGACACGAATGGGAGAAAATGAGGATTATTAAGAGCAGGAGAAAGAGGAGATGAAAGAAGAGAAGAAGGAAGGAGAGAAGGAGAAAGAGCCAGATTATGAGTAAAAGAAGAAGGTTAGAAAGGAGAAAGATGAAGAGGAAAAGGAGGAAGAGGAGGAAATGGAAGTAGAGGATGAGGACAGAGGCAAAACGAACGGGAAAAGGAAGAGGAGGAGGGTGAAATGAAGGAAGAGATGGAAGAAGTGGAGTAAGGAAAGAGAACTAAGATGAGGACGAGAGAATGTGCGGGAAGATTAAGAGGAGCTCGAAGAAACATAGGAGGATTAATAGGAGAACAAGGAGAAATCAAGTGAGGAAGAGGAGATATTGGAGTAGGGAAACGATGAGGACAAATTCTGAGGATTACCGGCATACCTAGAGGAAAAGAAAACAGCGTAGGATACAGGAACTCAGAGTGGATTAACAGAGGGAATAACAGAAGAGAAAAGGCGAGAAAAATTGGACAAAGTGAAACTGAGGCAGATTTTTTTTAAATAAGGAAGAGGAACAGAAGGAGGAGGAGTAGAAGGTCGAGGAGGAGGAGGAGGAGGAGGAAGACTTGGAGGAGGAGGAAGTCAGCATGAGAGCGAGTGGAGTGGGGTTTGGAATAACGGACGCAGTTGTCATGGTTTCGTTTGCAGTTCACTTGATATCTCTTCTCCCCTATTGCTGATAAAAAACCGGATGCCACCCATCTTCATCGCTCCATGGCACCGAGTGGTTTCTCCATGTGCCCCTCTCTCTCTCTCTCTCTCCTTTCCTCCCCTCTCCCTCTCTCCCTCTCTGTTTCCTTCGATTTTTCTGTGCTTCTCTCCTCCCGGCATTCGGTTCGTCCTCAATCCTCAGATAGATTCGCCTGTTCCTTCTGCATGCCTGTCTGTCTGTCTGTATGTCTGTCTTTCTGTCTTTCTGTCTGCCTTTCTGTCTGCCTAGCTGTATGCTTGTCTGTCTTTCTGTATGTCTGTATGTCTGTCCTTCTGTATGCTTGTCTGTCTGTCTTTCTGCATGCCTGTCTGTCTGTCTTTCTGTCTGTCTGCCTTGCTGTATGCCTGTCTATCTTTCTGTCTGCCTGTATGTCTGTCTGCCTTTCTGTATGCTTGTCTGTCTGTCTCTCTGTACGCCTGTCTGTCTGTCTTCCTGTATGCCTGTCTGTCTGTCTTTCTGTATGCCTGCTTGTTTGTCTACATGTCCGTTCTTATATCCAGCCACGTCCTTCCTTTTACCCGTCCTTTTCTCCGCATACGTGTTCGCCCTTCCCTCCTTCGATCCCTGCCATACTCCTCCGTCTAAGAGGCCAGTATTTGCTCAGCCGGATCGTTTGACATCTCCTCTTGGCTTCGACTGGATTCCTGGCCGCCGAAGACGACGACCGCCGCCACTCCCCTGTCCCTGGTCGAATAAAGCCGCCTAGATCAGCCATTGTCCGCCTTTGTCAGAGGTCCGTATATGAACGAAGAGGAGCCTCGTGCAAACACTCGTCTCAACAGATGCGTCTTCGACGAGAGAAATATTGCGTCTTGAATTGGCGATCGAGTGCCTGCTTCCAGATTACGATCGCATATTCATGACTGTCGGTGTGGTACAGCGTTGTATCCGGGGCATGGATGTGTCCGGAAAATACTGTCATTGGTTCGCGTGACCGATTACGTCAGACAGCAACTGTTAAGATGAGCTATTAATAGAAATGCGAGATTTGGTCCGAGAAAGACATTAAGAGTGCACGACGTAGTTATTCCAATATACCAAAGGTACGGGCTGTATCTGCCTAGTTAAGTTTAGTTAAGTCAGACTGTTATTGTATATACTGCTTATTGATGAGTACAAGGGACTGTAATATCAATCGTAATCCACTTAACTTAGTTGCTAATTAAGGGCCCTAATTAGTGGGACCTAGGTCCCTTCAGGTCCTGCTTTTGTCCCCAACAAAGAAGTTTTTTACAATCCTGTAATTACAGGATTTGTAATGTTCTTTTATTGGACCAGTAAGTATATTGTTTGCTTGATTGATTGATTGATTGATTGTGACTTAGTATGTATGGATATCCAAATATTATGGGAGTTTTAATAAAGTACGTCAGCACAATTTAAGTATTTATA
Source organism: Aporrectodea caliginosa (assembly GCA_020284085.1). NCBI lineage: Eukaryota > Metazoa > Annelida > Clitellata > Crassiclitellata > Lumbricidae > Aporrectodea > Aporrectodea caliginosa. Next base: position 214,782 of record JACEVL010001520.1, read on the forward strand.
GGCCTATGTAATTTTACTCGGACAGTGTCTCAGGCCTTTCGTGCCAATGCTGTCCTGGCGACAAAATGGGCTCTCGTTTACGTTACGCATACTGCCCCGGAATAATCTGCCTGTTTTCTACCAACTGCCAAAGTCCTTTCTGTTTGGCCTTGGCTGGGCTGGGAGCGTCTCTGAGTAGGCTTCTTGAAGAGGCGCTATATAACTCTCCGGAATGAATTAATGAATGAATGAAAATTGGGAGGAGTAGGCTACATCTCCACCCTGTACACTATGTCACACCACACCAGCGGACACATTAGCAGCACGCGGAGAATAGTTGCAACAGCGAATGATCAATGAATTGAACTGAATGCATTCCGTGCGTGCGATGCGGGAGGTGGCTGGGTAAAAATAGGGGGAAAGGATTGGAGAAGAGTGTGGGAAAAGCAGAAGTTTCTTAGGGGTTGGAGAAGATTTGGGGAAAAGTTAAGGAAGAATTTGGAATGGTTGGGAAAAGAGTGGGGAAGGGAAGGGGAAGTTAGGAAAGGGTTGACGAAAGATCCTGGTAGAGGTCAGAAGGATGGTAGGGGTCAGAAAGAATTACCATACTAGGCGAAACTGGGTCAAGTATAGGTACGTCAAATTGCGAATTGGATTTGTTCATTCTCAGGCTTATAACATATATATATATATATTAAAATGTAAATAATTATATAGTTATTATATAGTCTATAATAATTCTATATATATATATACTTCTGTAGAAATATGCCTCTCATGTGAAGGTGTTTGAGAGGCCGTTTAACGTCTTCTCAGATAATATCCTTACAACAAAGTTTCGTTGAAAGATAAGCAAGTTCTCTTATGGTGTGATAAACTGATAATGTAAGTTTATTGGTAAGTAATTAAGGTAAGTAAGTAAGTAGATCAGGCAAGTCCAATACAAGGTAAGGTAAATAGAAGCGAGGCAATGGTACATTTCTAAAACGGTTTCGATGTATAGGCCTAATACTATCCTTCATTCACCGTCGCATATCCAATGTTCTGCAGGAAGTCCACGACAAATCCGGACCCTGTGTGCAGTGGATACGGAGTGTAAAAGCGTCATAGAGAAAGAGGCGATAGAGTCGCAGATATGAACGACGGTTATGGGAATCGAAGAGTCGGTCTTTGGAGACAACAGCAAGCAGATTATCGTCTAGTTCGGCGAACTATCGCCATTAACCCACTGCCTCTCTGTCTCTCTGTCTCTCTCTCTCTGTCTTTGTCTCTGTCTCTGTCTCTGTCTCTGTCTCTCTGTCTCTGTCTCTGTCTCTCTGTCTCTGTCTCTCGCTCTCTCTGTCTCTGTCTCTGTCTGTCTGTCTGTCTGTCTGTCTGTCTCTCTCTCTCTCTCTCTCTCTCCTCTCTCTCTCTCTCTCTCTCTCTCTCTCTCTCTCTCTCTCTCTCTCTCTCTCTCTCTCTCTCTGTGCCTGTGTGTCTGTCAGAACCGCCATAAACTGGTCACAGACAACGTCGCAGTCAACAGGAACGCAGTCGTTTCGTGTGGCCGTTAAGAAGACCATTAATAGGAATTTCGTGTAATGAAGACGCCTCTCGTACAGACTCATCATCATCAACTGGGGCGATGAAAGAGGTCCATCCCAGTGGAACACAGAAGGTCTCCTGCCCCCAATATTGGTTGGGGACAACCATTGTCACGTGTCCCCAAATAGTCGAGGACGTTCTAAAACGTGAAGTAGATGTAACGCCGGTAAATGGGAACGACAACGGTTCGTAAGAAAGGTAGAATGGAAGACAGTTAAACGCGCTGGTGAGCAGCAAAATGGCACATGGGGACATTATACAATAATCTTCGGTTTGTGGGATAATCAGTTCCACGCCGATGAACTGAAATGGAAGAGGGAGATAGATTCCCCAAGGTTTAGGTTATTAGATAATTACATATAATTATGTAGTATTGTATAGTTGTCATCAAAAGTCTTGGGTTCCGTAAAAAATGTTCCTGCAGCGCTAAGTTAAGAGAACTAATTATCTCACAAACCGAAGATTATTGTATAATGTCCCCATGTGCAATTTTCCTGATAACCGGCGCGTTTAACTATCTTCCTTGTAACCTTTCCCATCACTTCTTACGAACCGTTGTCTTTCTGGCGTTTCTGACCTAGCGCGTGAAAAGGGAGAAAAGATGTGGCCTCTAACTCCCAATGTTTAGAACGTCACTACGCCACTGGAGCGATATCCTTTGCGATATTATCGTCAAAGTCTTCTCGTTTTGATAGGCCTAATAATTCTAATCAGTGATAATCATCGTTATTAATTTACTGATGCCATATCCTGGAATTTCTATTGCCTTGACAACGGTACCAACACGATCAATGTATCTATGCATATGTGTGTGCATGCATGTGGGTATGTTTGTGTGTATGTATGTGTGTATGCATGTGTGTATGTATGTATGGAAGGATGGACGGATTGATGGATGGATGAATAGATTGACGGATGTTGGTTGGATTGGTTCGATGGATGGATGAATGGATGGATGGATGGATGGATGGATGGATGGATGGATGGATGGATGGATGGATGGATGGATGGATGGATGGATGGATGGATGGATGGATGGATGGATGGATGGATGGATGGATGGATGGATGGATGGATGGATGGATGGATGGATGGATGGATGGATGGATGGATGGATGGATGGATGGATGTTGGCTGGATTGGTTCGATGGATGGATGGATTGATTGATTGATAGATGGATGGATGGATGATGGATGGATGGATGGATGGATGGATGGATGGATGGATGGATGGATGGAAGGACGGACGGACGGATTGATTGATTGATTGATGGATGGATGGATGGATGGATGGATGGAATCTGGGTGGATGGATGAAAGGATCGATGGATCGCTTCTTTTGGTCTCTTCCGTCTCTCACTCTGCTATCTCGCCTTCACGCAATCACTATCTTTTTCATCCTCTCATTATACTTGTCCTTCTGTCTCCGTGTGTGTGTCTCTCCCTCCTACTCTCTCCCGAGGAGCACAGAAGCTCGCTCTCTCTCACTCTCTCTTGCTCCCTCTCTCACTGTCTCCTATCTCGCTTGGTTTATGGAGCTCCATCAATGGGGCGCAGATCAATAGACGAGGAGGCATTCGAGGTTAAATATAAACCGATGGAGAATGACACGTTTTAAAGACTACGGCTTCAGCTGGAAGAAGAGAATTCTTCGTTCGTCTCTCTCTCGACTTTTTCTGCGTGGATTAGGAATTGGGTTTGGACCCCCAAGCTCTCATTGATTTTTAGCACGAAAGAAATATATGGGTGTATGCATGTATGTACGTATGTATGGATGAATGGATGGAAGATTGAATGGATGGATCGATGGATGAATAAGTGGATGGATGAATGAATGGATGGATGGATGAATGGATGAATCTATGGTTGTATGAACACTTGCATGGATCTATGAATAGGGCCTACTGTAAGGCAGGCAGACAGAAAGACATACAGACATACAGAGTCAGATAGACACACAGAGATATACACACGGACAGACTGGTAGGCAGACATGTAAACAGACAGATAGACCGATTAATACAGTCTGTCTGTCTGTCTGTCTATTTACATGTCTGCCTGCTTTAATCGGTCTATCTGTCTGTTTTCATGTCTCTTTGTCTGTACGTCTGTCTTTCCGTCATTTCATCCGTCCGTCTGTTGGTATACGTCCAATTGTCTCTCCGTCTGTCCTTCGGTCCGTTTTTCTATCTGCTTGCCTGGTCGTCCGTCCGTCCGTCCGCCTGCCAGTGCTCATATTCATCCCATAGTTCATCTGCCTCTGCTGGTTTATCGTGTATCATTCAATCGCATAATGCATCAGCGAGCTATATAAATATTCGAAAACAAACATCGTGCGCCCTATCATATTGCTATGAATAATGTATTAAGACTGGAGAGAGCGACGTCTGGGCTGTTTGGCGTCGGCAATGTTGAACAGCAGACACGACCTACAGTATACCACAGTTAGCCTAGACATGCGAAGCTTTAGTTTATTTATTTAATTACTCATTTATTTATGTATTTTACCCGAGATCGAAATGATCCAGTTGGATTTAAAGATAGGTCCAGGATATTAAATAAGAAACGTAACTTGTTATAATATCTTAATAATTGATATGTTCATTCTTTACATGAACAAATGTAAAGAATGAACATATCAATTATTAAGTAATATTTCTTAATATCCGGGACATATCTTAAAATCCAACTGGATCATTTCGATTTCGTTTATTCATTCATTCGATCGTTCATTCATATCCTGCAGGAAATGTTTTATTGTCTATTATTCATTCATTTCCTCAATCCAACGTCATTGGTTAAACTGCTCTACCTGGTGAATGTATCACCAATGCCCGTTGTTCAAAATTCGGATTAAACCTAAGATAAGTGAAGCACAAAGCAAGTCGTCAATTTTTGTAACCGACACCATATTCACTACAAGCATTAAACAATTCTAATAAAGACTAAGCTTAGATCATAAGTCAAATGTGATAATATAGCACAAAAATCCTAAAACCAAAATCCAGAACTGCCAAGAGGCGGCATGTCCATCCATCCAAGCATACATCCATCCATCCATCCATCCATCCATCCATCCATCCATCTAACTATCCATCCATCCACGGATAACATTTTCGAACGAAATAGACCAGTAGGCAAAGGTCTTCAGGCGGATCCCGATGAGTGTTAAACTCAGCACCTCCGATTTCAGATCGGTCACCATTGATTTCAGATCCGTGGCCTCTGATTTCAGATCGGTCACCATTGATTTCAGATCCGTGGCCTCTGATTTCAGATCGGTCACCATTGATTTCAGATCCGTGGCCTCTGATTTCAGATCGGTCACCTCTGAATTCAGAGGTGACCGTCACCGATCTGAAATTAGAGGTGTTGTTTCTCACCAGCACTCATCGGGATCCGCTTGAAGTTTTAAACACTGCATTCAGTCACTTAATTATGACTTATTTATTGGCTTCTAAAAGCTACGTTGCCTGTTTTAAGTCTGTCTTTGGGTTTGCTGCGCTTCAGCAAATATACTTCATTACTTTAAGGTACTTAACATAAGACTCATTATATAAATTATCTTACCATTAATTGTTTACCTTCCCCTTGTATTCCTTTACTTCTACATTTACTTTGCCTTTTGCATTTAATTTTATCTTTAAATTTACCCATATCGTTACCTTTACTCTTACCGTTAACTTTATACTTCGCCTTTGAAGGTACCTATTGTCTATATGACCTTACCTACGTTTATCTTTAACTTTTACCTATTACCTTTATCTCTACTTGTTCTTATATTTCACAGATGAGGCGCACACACAAGAAACCTTCGCACAGCATACAACAGTCTCTTGTCGACCAATTGAGACCTTTTATCGAAGTTTTTGTCGAGTCACAGTCGGGTATACGTTGCCGACGTCTAACCATCCACAACCATTATACGGTCTCCTGGGATCACCATCGCACTCAATTATCGCTCAGACGAAGCTATTAAGCAGTTGTTGTGGGCTGATTAGAAGTCATTCAAACGTCTGGACAAAAGTCGAGAGATTTCCGAGTTTGGTGCAAACTCGCCATCAATCGCAGATCCTCGTCGCTCATTTAATGCCAGCTTCCATTGGGAAGAATTAGACGACCTTCGCGGAACACGCCACACGACAAGCACGCATCTTAGTCCCACATTTGTCAATGTAATGCCTTATTACATTGTGGGCTTATGGGTCTATAATCGTCCGAGAAATACATTGGCTTTAGTTGCATCACGAAGTTTTCATTTGTTATAAGGTAAATTATTTATTTCTGTCTGTCTGTTGATTTCAGTCGTTAGCTATTTATTTATTTATGACGGTAGAAATTGTCCTTTGGGAAAAACAATGCCGAAAAATTACAATTAGTCTGGAAAGTTGATATCCCGTCAAGTTCCAATTGAGTTCCCATCGAAGGAAAACGGAATTTAACGCCGAATTGCACAAACAGGATAGATGTTGGAAGTGGTACTTTATTATTTATTCATTCATTTTCGCCTCTGAATGGTTATTACAAAGTCAATTTGCAATATCTCCAGAGGGTTCCTAATTCTGACTACAGTCATAGCTATAGGGCATTAGAATATAGCACATTCATTTCTGAGTCTTTCGCACTGGGAGCGCCTCTGATTGGTGTGCACTGCGAGAGGCGCTATATAAATTGATAGATACAATACAATACAGTAACGTCAGTATTTAAATCATTGCAACAGCGTTTTGTTCAGCAGATAATGAAATTAGGGCTTAAGATTTATAAAACACAGAATTGTAGTCAACCACACTAGGCCTATTTAAAATCGGTTCCCTATTCCTCAGTACCTTTCATACGTAGTCTAAAATTACAATACAATAGTAATACAATACAACTGCATTTGATATTGCCCTTCCTCCAAACTTCAGAAGTGCACACGCCTCGATGGCACAGATCCAGTTATGTTGCAGAGTAATTGTGCGCAAAGGACTTGCTCACAGTCCCTACACAGTAACCACCTCCTCGGACGAGGATCGAACCCGTACTCTCCGCGTTACAGGTCAACCGCTCTAACCAATCGGCCACAGTGCCACACAGTCGGCCACCGTGCCACAAAGTAGAACTATGCTTGTTGCGCATACGCTTTCCATTACTGGGCCAAGATTTTAGAATTCCCTCCCTGACTTTGTTCGTTGTGCTCGATGATTTGTGTCGTTTTGTACTCTATTTAAGACTTCATCATCACCATAATCAGTTCCTAACGCCAGCCATTTGGCGGCGATGGGTACGAATAAATTATCTCCATTGTCCTCGGTCATCTGTCAAGTCCATTGCTCCCCTTAGGGTTTGTCCAAGCATGGGCGTAACTTTGCCCCAGAAAGTGGTGGTGACCAATCCCCTCCTAATTTTTAACGTACTACTGGAAAGCTACATGTAGCTAAGCGCAGGACTCCAGCTTATTAACAAGCGTTGCGTTAAGTCAGAGGGTTGTCCAGAGAGTGCTCGATGGTGTTCCGGGTTCAGTTGCGAAGAAGACAAAAGACTAGCAGCGTCGAAGCCTCAGAGATATGCTACGCATTGTCCGGCTGGTACTGCGGCTTTTTAAAATGAATATCGTCAGGCTACTACTGTACTACCAGTTATCAAGATTATGGTACCAATAGTCATTATCAACGCTAAATGGTTATCCAATAGTTTAGGTTGGTCAATTATTTTAATGTCTTCAATGCTGTACTTGACACTGGTAAGTAAGCAGTCTATAGCCAATGTTCATGATAATTGTCAACAATCCAGCTTCCATTTATGAGAAAAATTTCATCAATCGAACTTCTGTTTGAGCAAGAATTATTGTCATCAATTCAACTTCTATTTAACCAAGAATTTTTCCAACTTCTCTTATAGGCAAGAATTATTTTCGTCAATCCCTCTTCTATTTAAGCAAGAAAACTTCATCGATCCAGCTTCTATTGAAACAAAGACTTAGTTTAATAAATCCAGCTTCTATTTACGGAAACAATCATTTCCATCAATCCAACTTCTATTTACACACAGAATTAGTTTAATCAATCCAACTTTCATATAGGCCAACAATTATTTTCATCGATCCAGCTTCCATTTTAAATTGACATTATAAAATAATTTGCCAGGCTAAACTACGGTTTTACCCGCTAAATTACCACAGACTGCAGTTAGAGCTTATACAGCCTACCACCGAAACATGATTTAGCCTATTGCAATCACAATTATAAACTTTCGCGGTCTCTTTACAATGAAGCAATCCATTTTTCCCATATGAATATGAAAATGTGACCTTTTATAGAAACAAAATTGATGACCTCACCAAATTATGAAACCAGACATAATTATGTACTGTAAGTGTCCACACTGCAGTGTGGAGTGTGGACACTCTGTGCCATTGTGATGTTAAGTACGGTATTCAAGAATAGCCTACACGGTAGACAGCCAAATGCTTTCATGCTAAAAAATATATTTTATGCAGACCAAATAGTGGTGGTGACTATCACCACCACTTTTAAAAGTGGTGGTGACTGGACACCACCGTCACAATGGAAAGTTACGCCTATGTGTCCAAGTAATGTTTTGTCCTCATATACAGCAGCGTAGCTATAGGAAACAATTTGGGGTGTTAGTTTTGGGGGTCTCCATTGAACATGGTGGTATTTTACGACAATTTTTAATTTGTAATATCAGTAATGCACTCATTTCGAGGGGGTTTGAACCCGTTAACCCCACCCATAAATACGCCCATGTTAATCTATACTGCCTATCCAGGGTAGCCTTGTTCTGTCTGTTTCTGTTTTCTTCGAATCTTGCATGTAGTGCATTGTGTGGGATGCGGTCAACTGGCATTCTCTCTGCCTGTCCAAACCAGCGGAGTCTTCGATGTCTTTGTGCCTTGGTGGACTGATCACCTTGGTGAATTGATGTATGTATGAGCACTTGTAATAGCGCCCCTTCAAGATTCTACTCAGAGGCGCTCCCGACTACAGCGCGGACACTGAATCGGAGTTTCACGCCGAAGCGCATGAGCAATAATATTGCAAGTGAAGGACTTGCCCAGGGTCCCTAGTCCCTACCCGGCGGCTTGAGGTGGATTCGAACCCGCAACCCTCCGGCTGTGGATGTGGATGGATATTGACCTGATAACGGCTTGGTTTGGTGTGCCATCGGTTGATGCCTTGTGCATTAACCCAGGCGCTGTAGAAGTTGGTGTTAATAAACAATTATAAATAGGACCTATAATTTATCAATTAATTCAAAAGTCAGCAATAAGCTTTGGCCCATACGCCTTCACGTGCTGCTTTAAACGATCATCAATCATATACGAAATGACGCTCTGCAAATATGCTGCGGATTTCGCTCGATGGTATAAACCTTATCACATAAGAGTTTGGAAACATTTTCAAATATTGGGAGACATCACCATGGATGTCCAGTTTTGTCCACATCCCAAACAATAAGTAGCACGCCTCGTCCTACGTGGTTCGAAATCTGTGGTCCTAACGAGAAAATAAACGACATAGTAAGTAAGTAAGCAAGCAAGCAAGTAAGTAAGCAAGCAAGTAAGTAAGTAAGTAAGTAAGTAAGTCTTTAATACACCATTTGCAAACGCACAATGGGACAACATTATATAATGATTATGATAAAACATCGAAGTAATAATGTTAATAAAAACAATGTGTTAAATTTATAGTTAATAGTTATATTCTCTTCTTAACTTAATTGCTTGGAAGTAAAACAAGCAAAGTCATCAACCTCAACACCGACCATGCAGACTGGTTGACATTTAAACGGATCGATGCCGGGTATTGTAAGACAATCGATATCTTCAGGTGATCGACAGTGTTACACGGCTGGCAACCCTGCATCATGGCCACATGCCGAGTCCATGTAGGGTCCATATTCCAATATGGGATCCGCTTCGAGCTCATATATAGATGGTCATGGATATGGTGGCAGGGATTGCAAAATGGCCGACAAAACAAAATGGCTGACTAGCCAAATGTCTCCAAACACCTGGAACGAAACGCCGCTGGCTTCAGCTTTCAGAGATCGCTTTATATGGATCGAGGGAGATCTTGAAAAATCAATGCATTCGCTCGCGACTGAAAAAGCAATTCTGCACACGATTGGCTTTTTGTTTTCGTTTTTCTTCAAAAATACCGGACTCCGTTAATCAATTACTCTGTTGCTACGCGTCGCGTGTCATTGGCAGAATTGATTTTACATATTTTAAAGTACATCTAACTTTATCTTATTGTGCTGGTGTAGTCTTTAGGCCATAAGTCGTAGATGACACTGTTGCTTCGTAGCTTAAATCGCTGATACTTAAAATCTTAGAAATTATGTGGCGCCAGAATATCGCTGCATTAACTTTCTGGTGAAGCAATGTAATGTAACAAAACATTTCTAGGATCTTTCAAGCAACCTCAAAAGCGCTACATAACTATTGTATATATATATATATAATTATGCATAACTTATGTGTGTGTATGTAGACCTATATATTTGTGCTTAGTATATTATATGACTAAATACATAGCGGTAACATATTTTCGGTGTATTTGGTTATAGTAACTTGCGCTATATAAATCTTCATCATAGTTAAATATATCCTATATAATATATATATATACAGGGTGGCTGAAAAGTCCAATCGGGCACGGTGCAATTTCTCCGCAACCAACCGAGATTTTTTTATAAAAATTTCAGGATTTACAGGGGAAGATCCTTTAACAATCCCTGAAAATTTTACTGAACAATTATTTTCATTTCTTCAGAAATTACAGCTACTTAAATATTCGATTTCGTATTTTCAAAATTACGCAGAAAAGTGGACAGTCACCTGTAATTTTCAACGCCAAGTCACATCACCTTTCATTACGAATTCAGAAATCTGTTAAACAGTTACGAGTGACTGTCCATTTTCTGCGTAATTTGAAAATACGGAAAAAGATTATTCATTTAAACAGTTGTAATTTCTGAAACAATTAAAATTTTTCAGTTACATTTCAAGTGATTGTTGCAAAATCCTTCCTCTGTAAATCCTCAAATTTCGTAGAAAAATCTCAATTGGTTGCGTAGAAATTGCATTTTTGTCCAGTTGGACTTTATGAGCCACCCTGGACATAATATCCTCACAAACTCCGCTTTTCATTCGTCCTTTCAACAATCCACCAGTTCATCATTGACCGGTTAATCAGTTCATCAGTCCTTAAAATCATCTGTTCTTTCGTTCTTCTGTTCTCTTTCAGTTATGTTCGCTCGTTTGATCCGTCGTTCCACTGATATCATTCATTTCTCTGATTCAAATTAACTTCTGAGGGATAAAGTCAATTGCGCGGCTGCGTCCGAAGAATGCATCGGCGTTTTATGCCGTCTGAGATCGGAAGATAAAGAGATAAAGATAGAGAGAGAGAGATAGAGACAGATATGACAGCGAGAGAGACAGAGACAGAGATATAGACAGAGACAGACAGAGATATATAGAACGACAGAAACAGACAGATAGAGACAAACATAGAAGGACAGAGATAAAGACAGAGAGATAGATGGAGAGACAGGCAGACAGAGATGCAGAGACACGGACAGAGAGAGGCAGACGGAAACAGAGAGAGACAGACAGACGACAGAGACAGACACAGAGAAAGACAGACAGGGACACACAGAGAGACAGAGATAGAGACAGAGAGAGAGACACACACACACAGAGAGGGGGAAGAAATAGAGACAGAGACATTGAGAAAAACACAAAGAGGCAGGTTTTAATATACGATGAAATAAGGACAGAGACAGAGAGATCCACAGCAAGACACAGAGACACAGATGTAGACAGACAGACAGAGAGGCAAACAGACAGAAGACTGAGGCGCTAAGAAAATAATATCTTCAATTATTCAAGGACGAGAATCGTGAGCCTTGCGGCCACTGTCTTTCCAGCATGCACAGTAGCCAGGTGTCGCTACTGGGAACAGCGTTTAGCGCTATATAAACATCGATACTGAATCACTCCCCTGTCGTATTATCCAGAATGACAGCACTTCCGGTGGTTGCAATTCCGGTTGCACTTCCGGTTTTGTGTATCTCTTTCACAGTGTGTTGCTGTACCCTTATTTAGACCAGTCAGTATACGTCCATCCGGTTGTGCCCTCCATTGATCCATCGATCCATCAATCAATCCATCCATCCATACATACATACATACATACATACATACATACATACATCCATCCATCCATCCATCCATCCATCCATCCATCCATCCATCCATCCATCCATACATCCATCCATCCATCCATCCATCTAGCCATCTGTACATATATAGAAGCTCTCTCTCTCTCTCTCTCTCTCTCTCTCTCTCTCTCTCTCTCTCTCTCTCTCTCTCTCTCTCTCTCTCTCTCTCTCTGTCTCTCTCTCTCTGTCTCTCTCTGTCTCTCTCTGTCTGTCTGTCTCTGTCTGTCTGTGTCTCTGTCTGTGTCTCTGTCTGTCTGTATGTCTGTCTGTCTGTCTGTCTGTCTCTCTCTCTCTCTCTCTCTCTCTCTCTCTCTCTCTCTCTCTATGTATATGTATATGTATATGTATAATTGTATATGTATATGTATATGTATATTAGGGTGTCTCTTAAACTGAAAGTTTAAATTTTTAATCTCTCACCCTTTCAAGTTGTTAGGTTCATGGAAAAACAATTTCAGAAAAAATTTGGTGGAAATCGGATAACATTTAGAGGTGGCCCTTTGATGTCAAAGTTTTAGCAATGTAGGCCTATTGTTTATTATTATGCTACATAGTTCGAATCATTAAGAGAGGGACAGATTGTCCTATTAATTTGCCAATTTCAATCTAAAGAAGGAGCGAAGCAGGCGGCTACTACTTCATCATCATCATCATCATCATCATCATCATCATCATCATCATCATCATCATCATCCAGTATTGCAGAAGAGAAGGAAGATTACCATCCTTCTTGTGCTTCCGGCGATGGCCAATCCCCAAAGAGAGAACGGTTAAACATAATGTCAAGCACTCAACAGAACCAGCGTCTCATCCAGAAGTGCCACCTTCATTGTCAGTGAAGTTGACAACACATTTGGATGGAAAGCTAATGGAAGATCTAACTTCCGCAGAGCATATCGATCGTCTTCGAATTCTTATATCAGGTGTTGGAGTGAAGCAGCTACTCGGTGTTATGATACTTCCATCCGGAACTACCGAGGCCCAAGCCACTGACGTCATCGTGTCTTTGGAGGAATGGGCATTATAAATCGTGTTGCGGGGTTGTGCTTTGACACAAATACTGTCCTGTCAAAGGCTGACAATGATGGTGGCCGTTCTGGTGCTTGCGCGATTATAGAGCAGAGGCTTGGAAGAGATTTGCTCTTCTTGGAATGTTACCATCACATGGCAGAGCCAGTGGTTTGGGCGACATTCGAAGGGACAAGTGGTGCATCTACTGGCCCTGAAGTTCTTCTATATAAGCGATGTTGGAGGCATGACGTGTTCATTTGCAGGTGCCAGGCACCATGTATTGTGACAGATGGATGACCAAGGTTATACATGCGATTAAAATCTGGCTCTTTCGTGACCAGTTCCAAACGACTGCTTCAGAGAAGAGAGGAATTCGTGATCGGGCAACTTTTGCAGTAATCATCCACCTCAAGACCTGGATTACTGCCCCAATCGGAGTTGAAGCACCTCTGAACGACTTCCTACTCATGATTGCACTCCTAAAATACCCACATGAAGCCATTTTCAGCACAATAAGCAAAAAGCTTGGACCTCATCTATGGTACTTTTATGAGGAGCTGGTCGAACTGGTTCTTTTTGGTTCCAGAGTGTCTGTGGAGATAAAGAGACTGATGGACGGCCCAGCCCCGAATCATCTAGTGACATCCACCAAAGCGACCAAAAGTTTAATCTGCTGCATTATGGGCACCGGGGCCTGGAGTAGTTCTGCGCGGTAAACACTCTTCTATAGCTGGCCTTCCTCGGACTTTCCTTGCCATGGATTCGTCTGAATGCGATGAAGAGGAAACATTCTGGGGGAATTGCGCATCATCAACGTGTTGGCAGTCGTCAATGACAGGGCTAAGAAGCGAGGCGTGGCCCTCATTAAGAAGTTGACTGCCAGGGAGGAGCAACTAGAATTCCTCCTTCAAGTTGTCTCCGACAATCGACGTAAATTTCTGGACTGCAGCGAAAAGACTTTTGTGGCAACATATTCCGGGAAATTAGTCATTAATTTTAGCACACGTAATTATGTGGGGTATATATATATATACCATATTTATATACCCTATATATACAGGTAGATAGTAGAGAATTTGCTAGATAAGCAATACAAATGATTAGTACTACAACTGGCGGTTAATGATCATGTAGCATTATATACTTCCCATTGAACCAAGTATCATTAATTTTCTAAAATTCACGGCTCGAGGGCCACCTCTAAATATTATCCTATTTTAATGAAATATTTTATAAAATTTTATTTCTATAAACCTAACAACTTGGATGGGTGAGAGCGAGAGAAATAGAAAAACTATATTTTTACTATATGCTAAGAGACACCCTAATGTATATGTATATGTATATGTATATGTATATGTATATGTATATTAGACTGGTCCAAAATAATTTTTTATCGAAAGGTCAAGATTAGAACCCGCCATTGCAGTCCATCTATTAAAAGACTAACCTACTGAAAATTTGAGCAAAATTGACCCATATTTAGGGGTTGCGCAAGCCACCCAAAGTTATGTTATGTATACCTGAATTCAGCACTGCGCCTTGATGGCAAACAAACATCAGTACAAAGGCATGACAATGTATTCGCCGTTTCAGCGTATATTAAAGTCTGTGATTAAATTTAGCATTTTGTGTAGGCAAGATGCTAGCTTTAAAGGGAAAATGTCAGAAATATTTTAATTTGTCTTCATTGAGTGGTCGTTTCAGCACTGGCAACGGCACCTGCCAAACTTGCCAGCAATGTGTTCTTGTTCGAGTCAGTAAATTGATTGCGATGCGCATAGACAACTTGAAGCCAATACTGTTTCTGATCTTCGTCATTTGTCAGGATTGAGTTGTACTCATGGATTAGCTTTACACTTCTCTCTGCGGTGTCGTTGACTACTTTGAGTGCCATGACGACAGCGTGTGATTCACGATAATATTAATTTTCATTCCAACTTTCTGGTGGAATGCTGTAGTGGTGACCTGCCGAATTTCTTGGTTTCTGTATTCAGTCAATTGCAGAAGCCGAGACAGGACAGGAAGTTTGAAACCATGCTTGGACGTACAATCACAGACAAATAGAAGGAAATTGAAAATACCTCTGTCATCAACTGGCTTCAGTTTGAAAGAGATCGAAACATTTTACTGATCGGAACTTCCACATCTTGAATGAGTAAAACTCCAGGCGCTATAGAGTGAATTCCATGAGTTGGTGCTCTCCAAAAAAGATGATTACTAATTCAAGAAGCTCGTTATAATCATCTCTTTGATGATTGGCCGCCAGCTTTGCTTCAGCAAAAGCAATAACTCGCTCCCGGAACTCAGTAATCCACTGTTGTCTCAAATCTACTCGAGTCATTTCGACGCCAATGGTCAAGAAAACGGTGAAGTATATTAGAATGTCTGTACCAGTCGAGGAAGCAATTTTCATGGCACTGAATGACTTTTCAGCAGCAATTTACATCACGTAGTGACGACGTGTTAGATGAAGTAAGTTCCGACCAAGTCCCTATCTATCAGAGTTCACGTTCCAGCTTTCTGTCCAGTATTGCTCGTTGTGTCAAAGCACTTCCCCTTAATCTTCCTTCTCAGCTACCAGTCATCTGTATAGATGATCACGGCGCTTGCCTGAGCTTTTCCAGTGCCTGCGTTAATCTTCGGGACACGAAGAAGTTGCTCTGTTCCAACTTCCAACGCCAGACAATCATAGGCAGCCGATCTACCTTCTCGCAGCCAGTGATGTCGGGCAACAGCTTACCATCTCAATGAACAACCATTGCACAATCTGGAGAGCATTCATTTTTGATCAAAAATGCACGCTCTTTTTGATAAAATCTTCAAGCTTGGCGAATAGAACTGCGACTTGTATGCGAGTCCCGAACTTCATGTCTTTGAGATTGAACAGTTGGAGCCAATAGAAGTGGATGTGTTGCTGCCATGTTAGTGACTTTTGTTTGATCCAAAGCTGCAGCTTCCTGCTTAGTCATGGAGGCTCTCTTGCTAAGCTGTGTAGATGATGATTGTTGTTTTTCATCCTCTTTTATGGACTACCACAACATGTGTAACTGCCTTCCTCAGGTTTGTCCTTATCACTGCTGCTCGACTCCAGATCCTACTGTGCATGTTAAAACTTCCATATCATTCTTTGACCTCTCACGCTGCTCGTATGTAGGTCTTTGCTTTAATCAATTTCTTTTCCATTTTATGAATCAAGATTCTATCCTCTACTGCCAAATAAACCCTTTGACATTCTCTATGAGCTACTTGGAAAGCCCAGTCTTCTGGAATCTTGATGAGACTTTGAGCGCCCATCGTAGAGCAAAATGACTCAAGGTGCGTGAAACTTCTAATCACTTGCGCAACCCCTAAATATTCTCAAATGTGGATGAAATTGCACCTGAATTATTTTTTTATATAGTGGACTCCATTGGCACCCTCTAATAATAAAAAATTGAAACTTTATATTTTGCCATGTTGTCGTGGACCACTCTAATGTATATGTATACGTATGTATGCGTGTGCGTGTGTGTGTGATTATATATATTTGTTATAGATATATATTATATATATATATTTGTATAATATCAGCGGTCAGCAATAAATAAGTGAATTGCGTCTGTCAGTGTTTATTTTCAGTGTTGTCCGGTGTTTTCGGTCCATTGGGGGAAAGAACCGAGACAACGACACCATCAATATACACCAGACATAGACAACCGTTGCTGTTGCATGGCTCAAGGGCTAATGGTCAGCTTTCCTCCGAAGCCCCGGGATTCTAACCCTCGACACAGAGACAAATGGAAAGGCACTCCATATCGACAGGACGCAATGGATGGATGGATGGATGGATGGATGGATGGGTGGATGGATGGATGGATGGATGACCTGTCAGCTTTTAGAGAACAAAATAATGATAGTAATGATCTTGAGACAGTAAATGATCTGTTGACTTTGGGTTTCTTTTGTATTGTATCTTATTGTTTGGTATTGCATTGCATTGTTGGGCGTTGTACGGCATTGTGTTCCAATGTATTGTACGTGTTGTATTGTATTTTTTCTGTTGTTGTTCACTGTATTTTACTGTTTTGTATGGCATTGTATTGAGATGTATTGTACGGCAGTCTATTTTAATGCATTGTATTATATTGAATTGTATTATTCTGAATTGTATTGTGTTGTATATTGTTTTGAATTGCAGTGCATTCAATGATACTGTACTGAAGGGCGTTGTAATGTAATGTATTTTCATTGCATATCCTATGACTTTGTATCAAATCGTAAAATTTACGTAGCGCCTCTAGAAGAAGAAATACACAGGAGCGTTGCAAGCAAGAGAGTATACACACAGCCAAGCGTTGACCCATAGCATAGTCCATTGGGACTACGACTAAGATTACGATTACTGTTACAGATCAGTGACCTCGTCCTAAGCAAAAAAGAACCGGAACGCTTCTATAAATCTTTACTGGTGCGGCGTTCCGGTCCTCCAAAAAAGAACCGGAACGCCGTTCCGGTGTGTTCCGGTCCAGGCCGATCCCTGTTATTACGATTCAGTAAAGCATGACGATTACTATTACAATTCAGGTAGGCATAACGGATACGATAGCAATAGGACTGAGATAGCGAAACACACTAAAATAGTAACTGGGCTTACTTTTCTCGCGGTCTATTATCGTCGCCGGGAAAGAAAGCTCCGTCATCGCCTGCGACAGAAGGAAACACCAGACGATGGACATCTGAAGAGCGAGCAACTGACCAGTCACCCTCCTCCGCCGTCCACCGCCGCAACCACCCGCGAACCAAACGTTCATCACTTGTACCGTCAAGTCGTACATCCTGCTTTCGACGCTCTTCCGTTTTCACGCTGGACCATTCGACAAACGTCACGTCCGCGGTTTATACCGTCTTCCGGTCTCGTGCAGGCGCCGCACGCGAGAAGACAGACGAGATCTCACCCGGAACAATGATAATTACCCCAATTATCGTTCGTACGTACCCAGAATTCCCGCGCGTCCCGTCAGCGAATCGGCAAAGTGCATTATCGATAATGTCTGATGACTGCGTGCATTCGATTCGCGTGGCCCCCGTCCACACTGGAGCCGAATGTCTTTAATAATTGGCTCTGGCATGCCCCGGCATTGACGTGCGTCTCCGTGCGTTCATGTAATATAAAACGCTTCTCTATTTTCCGACCCGCTCTGTAGACTGGCGAGTGTATGCTGGCCGTAATATTATCCGTTTTCTGGCGAGCGAGAGAGAGGGAGCGAGAGAGAGAGAACGGTCGCTGGTCCGTGAGGCCCCAACGCTGCCACGGCTACCACGACGATCACCCGAGCACGCGGTGTTCCAGTACGGTCGGCGCCGGAGACGTTACTGCGCATGTCTGTGCGCATGCGTGCTGTGACCGACCGACGAACCGACCGCTAGAGGCCGCGACTCTTCCTGTCAATTACTTTGTGGCAATCGTTAGCGCGAACTTGTGCAATTAGCGTCAGGCTCCTCCTCTTGTTCGTTCTCCTCCTACTCCTCCTCCTCCTCAGTGTCCTTCCTTTGTTCTATTTACCTATTGCATCCTGCCATGTTCTGCCACAACATCACCGCTGCACCCACCACCACCACCACCACCACTACCACCATCACCACCACCACCACCACCACCACCACCATCACCACCACCATCACCACCATCACCACCACCATCACCGGGGCCGCCACCACTACCACCGCCACCGCCACCATTACTTCATACTCATAATCCTCCACCTGCCATTCTTCCTTCTTATGCTCGTTATCTTCTTCTCCCTCCGATCCTCTCCCTTCATCCTCCTTCTACCTTTCCTCTTCTTCCTCCTCTTGCTTCTTTTTACCTTCCATCCTCGTCTTCCTTTTCAACCTAATACCTAATCCCGCACACCCATTTCTCCTCCCTTACTCTGCCCTCTCCTCCCCCTTCCCCTTTCTCTTCCCTGATACTTATCTTCCATTCTCGTCATTCTCTTCCACATCAAACCTCCTCCTTCCCACTTCTCCTCTGTAGCTCCGTCTTTTTCCTATCTCCCTCCTCCTATTCCTCCTTCTCCGCTTAGTTGCCCTTCTCTCCACCCACCCATCTTCTTCGTCGTCATCCGTATCCTTGATCTGTTGCTGATCCTGAAAGAACCGGAGAAAGACAGCGAAAGACAGATTGTCTTACTATCATTTGCTCTCCAACCGCTGACAGGCCATCTATCCATCAATCCATCCATCCATCCATCCATCCATCCATCCATCCATCCATCCATCCATCCATCCATCCATCCATCCATCCATCCATCCATCCATCCATCCATCCATCAATCCGTCCAACCATCAATCCATCCATCCATCCATCCATCCATCCATCCATCCATCCATCCATCCATCCATCCATCCATCCATCCATCCATCCATCCATCCATCCATCCATCCATCCAACCATCCAGTCATCTTTTCTTCGCTGAGACAGACATTATTAGGCCTACTCGCTTTTGCTACTATAAGACACTGTTTCCTGCTGCTGCTGCTGCTGCTGCTGCTGCTGCTGCATCAGTGCCTACTCTTAGCAGCTGTTGCTGAAGCTGGCAGTTCATCCCACCGGCACGCAAAAGATGTTCCCAGGTTCTAACGAAACTTCATGTCTAAGCTGGCCACAAATTACCATTGATATACATCACACAGCTTACATGTATGTTGGATATATATATATGACACACGTGTGCAATGTTCATAGTATGCATATGCGAATCTGTACAAATATATATACTTATGATATATGTGTATATATAGGAATGTATGTATGTATGCACTGTGTATATTAATAATCTGCATAAATATATCTGGAATGATGATGGTGCACCTAGATAAATATACAACGATTATATATACTGTATACATATATGTCTATAATGAACACAAAAGGTACATAAAGATTAAAATATTAATAAAATGATTGATTACAACGGTTAATATTGGCTAATGTAATTTCATATTTAGCTATTTCATAATATATTGACTAATACACTTTATTAGTTGTACTTATGATATATCTTAAGAGTATCTTTTTAGAACTGTTAGACAGCCATGTTTCAGCATCTTTCAGAGGTCATAAATGACGCTATATAAATGATCAGGTACATACCTACATTGTACACCCACATACATACATACAAGCATGCATTATAGGTCCTACATTTGTGTCACAAGATATATTATTTAGAGACTTCCTGTGGTACTGAATTAGTGGGATTGGAACATCTTTTATCTTGACATCGAAGTCAAAGTCAATTGGGTTAGGCCAAGAATGAGATCTATCAGACCGTCATATTAAATCTTCATCGCTTATTCAGAACTTAGAATCTAAATGACGCTACTAAATATAAATACACGCAATCAAAAAGAATAGGCTAAGTCTCTGTCGTAGAGTGGAGTCCGAGACTCCAAGGTCTAACGTCTTTGCCCGCCAGCTAAATATTTATGGGAGGGGGAGACTGTAACGGAATTGGTCGTTCTGATCAACCGTACGAAAGCTAATCTAAGACGTTAATGAAAGATTTAATCAGTCCATTGCAAGGCAGAGATAATCTGAAACATCATTCGCTTCTGTTAAAATATATTCAGTGGATTCTGGTCTGTTTCCTGCAGGGTTTAAGCAGAACCATTTCATTTAAGGTCGCTTAAGCTTGTCATTAGAAAGAAAACCCACTGTATAACACTTAAGAGAGCAAGAGGAGCAGTCCCTTAAGCTAGCCCTGAGACAGCCAAGGTTATATGAAGTGTTTACAACTTCATTTTCTTAGCCTCGGCATATGAACTGCGTGGGAAAACCGTATCGTATGAATGTTTGTATATACATTCCGTGAATAGAGTGTAAGCCAGGAATTGGTTGCTATTACCAAAGGCCATACATTCCTGTTCTCTTTTGCATCTCAGTGAAGTCATATATTATTTACTTATGGCCTGGTTATTAATTTTTTTTAGCATGCACAGCAGGGACAGAGGACCTGAAAGGGGAAAGGTCATCGACTCATCGTACAGACTACAGTATACCAGGGAAATGATCTGCAAATATCTGGAATATATTAAAAATCATTCTTTAGACTTCAGATCATTATTTTCAAGAGATGAATTTGTAAATATATTGTCAATTAACGTTCTGTTTCAGGAGTAATTATTGTGATTATAATCACTTATTTATTAAGCGCAACTACCTAATGTCCAAACATCAAGCGATGGCGCTGAGCAGTTGTGAGTAACCATCTCAGAGGAGACTCTCCGTGTTACAATAAT
Organism: Aporrectodea caliginosa; assembly: GCA_020284085.1. Taxonomy (NCBI): domain Eukaryota; kingdom Metazoa; phylum Annelida; class Clitellata; order Crassiclitellata; family Lumbricidae; genus Aporrectodea; species Aporrectodea caliginosa. The sequence goes on from JACEVL010001520.1 coordinate 235,878, forward strand.
AATATTTTTCGTTTTTGAAACAATCGGCTTGACAAACCGCAACCGGTTACAGTGTACAATTATGCAATTGAAACAATTCACAAGAATTATGCAATTGAAACAATTCACAAGAATTATGCCCCGGAAACAATTCACAGGAATTATACAATTGAAACAATTCACAAGAACACAAATGACAGAAGACACTAAATTTTATTTGCATTTACAGAGACAGACAGCCTGCAATACATGGCTCTAATAGCTATCTACAAAGCATGTCCGCAGTTTGATGTCGGTCCTACGAACTGGCGTGGTAATTTCTCGCTCTCTGTTGCCAGTGTGTTATCCAATGCGCTATCGGGCCCCCAAATATATATATTACAAGGCCAGCGTTCCAACCAATCTAACACGTGACCCACAAGTCTTCGGATACCGTGTCGTACCTAATTCGCATAGGCCGTAGTATGGCTCTATGTCATGCTGCAATCTCCCGTTAAAACACCTTTGTTATTCATAAGAACACCCTGTAAATCATATGGGATAAGGTGCGACAACAGGTGGTCAGAGTATAATTAAAAGTATCAATGATCAGAGGAACTACTATAATATTATTAAATTATATTACAACCTAATGAAATTAGGCTTATACGCTTATTTTGTGGGAAAATCCAAGGCTTTTCAACAACCTCAAATATTGCATCCTCTCTGATTAAAAAGCCCAACACACCACGTTTTCATTATCCCTCTGTGAATTTTTACCCTGTTAGGAAACCTATAGAAGCCCAACTGGATCATTTCATGCTGACTTGAATGTACGAAAATTTGTGGTAGACGCATGCTGTAAGCGCGCAAACGACCGTTTTAGCTTTTAGCATGCATCTTCTTAAATTACCGTAGACTATGGTAGATGTCAAAATGTGATTATCTGACACCTTTTATGTTGTATGCATGCAGCGTTTTTGCACAGCGTTTACATTTGAAACCTTATTTGTGGTTCAATGCCTATGTAGTTAAGCTTACATGATGGCACCCAAATTCCTGTGGTAGCCACTGCCTACCGTGTCGTACCTATAATTCGAATAGGCCGCAGTATGGCTCTATATCATGCTGCAATCTCCGGCTAAAACACCTTTCTTATTCATAAGAACACCTTGTAAATCATTATGGGATAAGATGCGACAACAGGTGGTCAGAGCTCTTATTAAAAGTATCAATGATCAGCACCTTATTTTATAATATTACGCTATTATAGTTATAGTATAACCTTATGAAATGACGCTGATACGCTTATTTTGTGAGATAATCCAAGGCTTTTCAACAACCTCAAATATTGCATCCTCTCTGATTAAAAAGCCCAAGCCACCACGTTTTCATTATCCCTGTGTGAATTTTTTACCCTGTTAGGATACCCTTAGAAGCCCAATTGGATAAAGTCATGCGTAATTGAATGTAAGAAAATTTGTGGTAGACGCATCTGTAATTAAGGTGCATGATGGCACCTTATTTGTGGTAGATGCTTCTGTTACAGTAGCTATGGTGCACGATGGCACCTTATTTGTGTAGTTAAGGTACATGATGGCACCTTATTTGTAGTAGATGCCTATGTAGTTAAGTTACATGATGGCACCATATTTGTGGTAGATGCCTATGTAGTTAAGTTACATGATGGCACCTTATTTGTGGTAGATGCCTATGTAGTTAAGGTACATGATGGCACCTTATTAGATACATGATGGCACCTTATTTGTGGTAGATGCCTGTGTAGTTAAGGTGCAAGACGACAAACGGAGTGGAAAATTGCACCTGTTCTAGGAAGGATTTATGCTCACCTAAAAACGTATCTACCTGCTTGCTCGAACAAAGTGCAGTCGACTTATAATAATTACTTTCGTAACCAAGACCTGGATCATCTAGCAATATATGTTAAAAAATCGCAATATGATTGTTCATATACGTACATTTAGATCATAGTAAATAATTAAGAGGCTTATCTAGATTTTGACATCGCTTTGATTAGGGTTTTCAAACGCCGACGGAGCATTTAAGATAAACCGAGTTGGTTCATTCTGGAAGGAATTAGTCCTGCCTACTTTACTCTGTCCTTGTAAAATACAATACAAGATACTATACAGTATTTGATAATATTGCCCACCTTCCAAAGTTCAGAAGTGCACACGACCATACGACAGAACATCGATGGCTCTGAGCAATTGTGTGTGAAGGACTTGCTCAAGGTCCCTGCACAGTAAATTTCTCGGACGAGGCTCGAACCCGTACACTCCGCGTTACAGGCCGAACACTCAAACCAATCGACCACCGTGCATATGAATGCATGCACGAGATTGGCGTCTCTGAGAAGTTTTCTTGAAGGGATGAATGTTCGAAATGAATGAATGAACTGATTAGGTAGAATAGATAAGAATACAGTAGATCGTAAGATATTATAACCATTAACCAGGGCCGTTTTATCCATTAGGCATAGTAGGCACGGTGCCTAGGGCCTACGAACTTTTCAGGGGCCTACGCAAGTCTGAAAATGATAATATATTGAAAGTTGCGTTTAATGATTGAATTTGACGCGAAAAAGAAAAAAGGAAATTCGTGATAAAACATGAAATCAATAAATAATATGAATGAGTAATTATGTGTTTAGCTTTAACGCAGAGCAGGCAGTTGGGGTCTACGAATAGGTTACAAGAGTGCCTATAGGGCCTACGAGGGCCTTAAAACGGCCTAATCTGCTGCATATTACAGCAGATTAGATTAGATTACATTCGATTAGATTAGAAACAACCTCTGTCTGCGTATCGTCTGTCAATCAAGAGAGGTCTTTAGACATCGCGCATCGGCTGCCAATCAAGAGTAATTCGTCGATAACAGATTCGCCGGTGCCCGTGAGATTCAAGTGCTGTTCGATATATATAGTAACTGATTAAAACGCAGGAGAAGGACAGATGGATGGATGGATGGATGGATGAACGAATGCACAGACGGATGGACGAATGGATAGACGGATAGACGGATGGACGGATGGAGGAGGTAACGACAGACTGGAGCCGACGACACAGCAAGATTGAAAACGTCACGATGCGAGACATAGACGTTGTTGATGCAATACGAAAATGACTGAAGCGCGTGTTTCAGTTGGTCACCCCAGACTTAGAGGATTTATTGCTTTCCAACTCTGCAGGCCCTATTGTCAAGTTCAAGATAATTTGTTTCTTTGTATAGTATGAATGCTTGTTTGAATGTCTGTTTGTATCTATGCATTTATTTAGGACTATGAATGTATGCATATATGATTGTATGCATTATCTGGCTATTTGTATTGCACTTTTCAAGAACTTAAGAAATATATAGCAACTGGTTGCAAAGGGCAGTGGCAGTTTAGGAAGTTCAGTAATGGAATGAATTAATAAATCAGCCTTGAGCAAATTCAGTAATGGAATGAATTGTGTGTGCCTTGAGTGTGTGTGTGTGTGTGTGTGTGTGTGTGTGTGTGTGTGTGTGTGTGTGTGTGTGTGTGTGTGCGTGTGTGTGTATGTGTGAGTGTGCGCGCGCTCGCGTGTGCATAGTAAGCAATTAAGATCCAATTAACTTCGAAAATTTTGGCATTGCAAAGGTTTACAAAAGCAGACAAAATTTCGTTTTGATGACTGTACTTTCACATTTCATGGATGACAATTTTTTTTATTTCCCAGAGTTTTACGACTCATCTGTAAATTTCACTGGACTTTTGGTCATCGCTTTTAATTCCCCCGGTGTTCCATGACCTCTAATTCGTTTTCCAGATATTAACGGCATCGTTTCCTTTCCAGAATTTCTATGACCTGTTACAATTTCTCATATTCTTCTGACCCCTAATTTACTTTAAAAGTTAAGCAGCAACTCAATAATAATAATAATAATAATAATAATAATAATAATAATAATAATAATAATAATAATAATAATAATAATAATAATAATAATAATAGTAATAATAATAATAATAATAATAATAATAATAATAATAATAATAATAATAATAATAATAATAATAATAATAATAATAATAATAATAATAATAATAATAATAATAATATTAGGGTCATAATCCAGACAAATTACAACAGCTATAGTAATATCTAAGTCCCTGAGGGATCCTGTATACCTCGGGGCATAGAAAAAAAAATAATAATAATAACAACAACAACAACGACAATAATAATAACAAAAACAACAATATAATAATAATAATCGTTTATTTATTCAAACTGACAATTAAGTAGCAAGATTGCGTGACAGAGTAGTAACAGATGATAACAAGTTTAACAGAAGTCGATTTTAACTATATGGCAGCCTGCAATGCGTCAATCCTTTCCTACCGCTCATTTCACAGTCACCCCAGGGAGTGGAAGGCTGAGTCAACGTTATAGGGCTAGCGGGTATCGGACCCGCGTCCTTCTGATCTTCATGTCAGCGTGTTACCATTCAACCATATCCCCGCCCCAATGGCATGCAAACACCATGTTGGGGCTAACGAATAGGGGATACCGGGGTTGGATGCAACAGGGGATGGTTGCAACACTATCTCTAGTTAAGCGCTAAATAATAGCAGCGTAAAATTAAATCGCCTACCTTGTAAAGAATATATTTTGAGTCAACGTGACTTAATTTCTTGGCAGTCAGTTGATTAGAACTACCGAAAAATGTAAAAATTGATTTTCGGACATCAAAAGTAAATTTTTCGATTTTGTGTTTTTTCGTATTGTAGCTTAATGGGTTGAAGCAATTTAGTGTTATTTGGTGCCATAAGGGGAACAAGGAATTGGGCTTGAAAATGCATTTAGTCATTTTAATTAAAACCAACGCTGTCGATAAATGTTTTCTATAACAATGTCTATGCATTGCTTCGGGGTTGGTTGCAACATTTTAATCGGGGTTGGTTGCAACATGTTGCAACCAACCCCATGCATTTATTTCAATAACCCGTGCTCATTATAGGCCTGCTCGTCACAATTAGGGCAATCTGAGTTACTCACAGACACTCGAACAAAAGAGCATTAGAAGGAGGAACTAGCCGGCAAAGCAGTTACAACTTCTAACAACAAAAACCGTACCAGAAGCAAAAGAACCCTAGACAAGTCCCAGTGAATGAAAGACAGTGACGAAGCCTCAGTCCACAGTCAGTCAACCGGTGCCTAGTCAGTTGTCGAGCGTCACCATTCAACCTGTGCCTAGTCAGTCGTCAAGCCGAATAGATTCTAAGAACAAAAGAAAAGCAAAAAACAACATACCATGATGTAAGAGACGAATTTTAGATAATACAGTGAAGAATCTGACAGTGATAGAAATAATGACGATGATGGAAAAGGTTTTTGTGTTGGCCTACAAGATGGTCATCCGACAGTGCCGATAATCTTGATGAAACACGGTCTGTGGAAGATGGCGATGATCACTCTGTACGTCATTATCTTTTAAAACAATGTGATTACGTGCTGGTTAAACTTCAAGGACTTAAAAAATGCAGATCATTTTGTGGTTTGTATATCCGACAATTCATCGTCGGATGATCTAAAAAGGGAGGTTACATATACCTGTCCACATTTGACGAGAAAGAAACTGTTCGATTTGTAATTTATGAAAATTCAAGAACATAATTAATGCTAGATGTTGCTTTTCTTTTTCTCATTTTTGTATCGTTTAGTTATTGTTCTGCCTCTGTGGCGTAATAAAGTGTTCATATCCGGTTCCAATGGAGGATATAATGGAGAAACTGTTTAGTTTTAGTAAGTTAATAATAGGTGGCACTAAGCGAGTCAGTATACTAGGCAAATAACATTCCCGTTTTCCTGTTCTGGTTACAATTTAAAGACTTGAAAAAGCTCTACAATTTTTAATTAATCTTGAACTTTATAAGCCTAAATAGGTAGAAGTAGACTAGCCTGCTAGGGAGACTATACGCCTATCGAGTACATATATATCGGACATTTTACATGACAATTATTGCAGCAAAACAGTGTAATATCTTGATTGATGCTTTTGATTAGATTTAATTTTGAATTTCTTCAATCTATCACATTATTATATGTAGGCAGGCCTCAGTAGACCCTAGGCAATGCAGCCTCAGTTGAATAATTATACTACTTTTGATACTGTTGCAACCTTCCCCCAGGGTCGTTGCAACCAACCCCGGCCCGGGGTTGGTTGCAACACTTTGAAGCCCTCTGTTCAGTTAGCTATTGTGGCTACATCCTTCATCACTAAGATAGTCACTATAGCTTGTTTTGGTGCTGAGATATAAAGGATATATATGGGCTAAACAATTTTTAGGTTGTTCCAAAAATAAAAGGATGGCACATGAAAATATGAAAATTGTTGCAACCAACTCCGGTCTCCCCTACTAATCAGATTTTGTCTCGTAATCTCACTGGTCGTAGATAGATGTTGATGTTTGATGTTTTGATGTTTATGTGAATTTATATTGCTCATGCTTGTTCACCAGAGTGCTGTTTGGCAGCTGGTTATATTAAAGAATATACTTACTTACTTACTTCCTTAACTCACTGGCGTGCCTGCAAATGGTAAATCATGACGTTACAGACAGACGGACAAACAATGACTTCATCAGTCCGCTATATATACTTCATGTGGATGTTTTAAAAAGCAGTGTAGGCTCGAATGCGCACCACGACTCGTTGTGACAGCTGACATTTCAGAAGAGCAATTTCTTCTTAAGATTCCTCGCGGCGCTTATTGAAACAACGAATAATATCCGACGTATAATTATACTTTAAGCATGTTGGACCTGTTACAGGTTAAAACTAATCGTATAGAATTTCTATACGGTCTAGGTTATTGGGAATTCTAGATCGCTCTAATATTGTGCTAATAGATCTACTGTCTACATAGAAAGTTCTCATCTGTGTAGAATTGCTCTACTGATTTTTAAATAAGATAATTAGCTGAAACCCGAAACAGGGTCGTAGTTCAATTTGAAGAAAAAGATATGGGTGCTAAAACATAGTTCGTGTCCAAGCGTTAAGCACTAGAACATGCTGTTATTCACTCCTCTTTCCACATACGATCATCATTCCTCCTTCCCACCCTCAGTTTCTTCCTTTCTTCCCTCCGTCGTAAGATCTTTCATCATTCCTTACGGACTCTACTCCTTCCCGTGTTCAAATCGCCCCTCTTCTTTCCCCTTTCCGTATCTCAGTCTTCATCCCCATATCCAACACTTTCTTCCTCTGTTTCCTAAGCTTTTGCATTACTTTTTCCCCTCCTCTCGCTCATCCGTATAACCCATTTTTAATCGTGCGTGTGCGTGTGTGTGTGTGTGAGTGTGTGTGTGTGTGTGTGTGTGTGTGTGTGTGTGTGTGTGTGTGTGTGTGTGTGTGTGTGTGTAGGTGTGTGTAGGTGTGTGTAGGTGTGTGTAGGGTGTGTAGGTGTGTGGAAAGTGTGTGGGGTGTGTTTACGGGTGTGTGTGTAGGAGTATGTGTAGGGGTGTGGGGGGGTGGGTGGGTGGGTATGTGTTTATGTGGGTGGGTGTAGGGGTGGGTGTACGTGTGTGTGTGTCGTGTGTATGGGTGCGTGTGTGTGTGTGAGTATAGACAGGTGTGTGTGGGCTTGCGAGCGTGTGTTTTAACTAATTTACCTAATGTTTTGAAACGTCAAAATATATATCGTGTTCGACAAAATTGGACCGCATAAAACATTTCCGTATTCTTATACCTATTCCGTTCAGTCACTTCTGCTACCTGTACCTCCCTGTCTGCGTTTTGCCAATCACATGCAAGCTATAAATGTACTGTTCAGCCCTGCCTATATATCAGCATAATTATATATACTTATATATACATTAAATGAATATATATATATGTATTATGTATATATACACCGTGTCTCAAAATAAACTGTGCAAAATTGTTTCTGTCAGAACTTCGTCAAATTTCCACCAATTTTAATAATTTTTGGTAGGTAGGTGGCAAAATGGCTGAAATTTTATGCTATAGATAAATTTTCCACCTCACCTGACTCATATCACCGCACTACCTTGTTAAACAAAGATGTACCAATTTTCATATAACGCTTAAATTTTAACAATTAGAGTGCTCAGATTTTGTTAATCAATTCGTTAGAGGGCGTCAAAGTGAATGGGGCATACTATCGCGACAACCTTCTTGCCCAGAAGCTACTGCCAGACATACGCCGGATATCCCAGGGCGAGTTTTTTGTCTTTCAACAGGATGGCGCCCCGGTGCATCGAGCACGCGACACTGTCTTTTCCTGGAGCGAGAAACGCCCGACTTCATACGGGGAATCATACCTCGAACACTGTTGCCCCCGAATTCACCGGATCTTATAGCATATGGAGTGTGCTGCAGGAGAAGGTTTAATGCTCCAGAATAGCCAACGTCGACGAACTCAAAACGCGTCTGATCGACGAGTGGGCGCGCTTTGACCAGTCGATCGTTGATGCTGCGATCTACCAGTGGCGTCGGTGTCTAAGCGCTTGTGTCCGTGTAAGCGGGGCACATTTCGCGCACCAATTCTAACACGTTTAAGCAGATCTGTCATAACAATTAAAACCTCTGCTAAGTAAACCATGTTTTACTTTACTGCGTGCTAATTCAGTCAGCGTTATATGAAAAATTGGCACATCTGTGTTTAACAAGGTAGTGCGGTGATATGAGTCAGGTGAGGTGGAAAATTTATGTATAGCATAAAATTTCAGCCATTTTGCCATCTACCTACCAAAAATTATTAAAATTGGTGGAAATTTGACGAAGTTCTGACAGAAACAATTTTGCACAGTTTATTTTGAGACACGGTATATATATATTATGCATGTATATATTATATATATATAATTATATATATATTAAACGATTATCCCTGGGGTTCACAAACCCAAAGTCAGTTCACGTGTGATTTGGCATCATTGTTTTCTTTTCCGTTCTCCATCTGAATCATCCCTTCTAATTCCCTCCCTTCATCTCCACTCAATCTTCATCTCCTCCCACTATTCCCTCCCTCCCTATCTTCCGTCCTTCATTCCTCCCTGTCCTTCATTCCACCCTGCTTCGCGCTGTTTTCTTAAGATTTTCCACCATTGTTTTCTTCCTCATCCTAATCAGCCTTTCAATTACCCTTCCCCCGTCACTACTCAATCTTCCTCCCTACGTCCTCCCTTCTTCCACCCCTCTCTCCCACCCTCCCTCCCTCGTTCCCCTTATCGCCTGCCTCGGTGCGATCATTTCTCCTTGCGGGGTCGGTTTAGAAGTGATTACATCGTTGACTGCGCCTCGTAATAAGCCGGTCTTCCTCTGCCTATCGCATAACAGCCTATCAGATAACAACACAGTCCAATGGCGAGACGACGGACCGCGACAGACAATAGCCAGAGACGAGGACGTCTCATTACGGATCGCGTCCCCAGGGACTCTTCGCAACTAATTGGCTTTTATACATGACGCACGAACGAAATACGAAGTCGCAGATCACACACACGGAGACTGGCGGACCACACACGGAGACTGGCGGACCACACACAAGCGCGTCGTGGACCATTTACCCACGGGCGACCGGCCACACACGATGATCCGATGGAAGGGCGGACGGACGGACGGACGGACGGACGGATGGATGGACGGACGGACGATGGTTCTGTATGCGAACGAAATGGATGCTTCGCACGTGGATGGAAAATTGAGCGTGACGGAAACGCGAATTGGAAAAATAATTGCTGGCCCGAAGGAGGAGCAGAAGGAGGAGAGGAGGAGCAGGAGCAGGAGCAGGAGAAGAGGAGAGGAGCAGGAGGAGGAGAGGAGAAGGAGAAGAGGAGGAGAAGGAGAAGAAGGAGGAGTGAGGGAGGGAAGAGAAGGAATGAAGGGATGGAGGAGGGAATGAGAAAGAGGAGTAGTAGAAAAAGGACGAAGCGAGGAGGAAGAGGAGAAGGAAAAGGAGAAGGAAAAGATGATGAGACAGGAGAAGAGGAGGGAAGAAGGTATGGAGGAGGAGGGAGTGAGACGGAAGATGACGAGAAGACGAGTATGAAACAGAGGAGAAGGAGAGGAGGATGAGATGGAAGATGAAGAGAGAGAAGAGGAGGGATGGAGGGAAGGATAACGATGAGAGAGAGGAGGAGGAAGAAGGGATGGAGGAGGAGGGAATGAGACGGAAGAAGACAAGAAGACGAGTAGGAAACAGAGAAGAAGGAGAGGAGGATGAGATAGAAGACGAAGAGAGAGAAGAGGAGGGGGGAGGGAGAAGGGATAACGGACGTCGGCGTGTGTCCGTCAATCAGCCTCCCCTAATGGATGCTCCTAATTGCCGTCCGCTGCATCGTCCGTCTCCCTGACCAGCTGCCCGGAACCAACAACAGTCCATCGGCGAGCCTTTAAGACGCCAGTCGTTTCTCAATGGAGATCAGCGATGCTGTTCATTGGGCAAAAACAGCAAAGGGTTTCTATTAGTCGGATGGGTAGAATAGGCTTATCATCTACTTGTATGTAGGGAAGATGGTCAGTGGAGTTTACTACGCAAAACAATGTTTCAAAGCAATTTGAAAGTGTTGATTCCGAAAGCCGCGGCTTTGATTCCGAAAGCCGCGGCTTTGATTCCGAAATTCCGAAGCCGCGGCTTTGATTCCGAAAGCCGCGGCTTTGATTCCGAAAGCCGCGGCTTTGATTCCGAAAGCCGCGGCTTTGATTCCGAAAGCCGCGGCTTTGATTCCGAAAGCCGCGGCTTTGATTCCGAAAGCCGCGGCTTTGATTCCGAAAGCCGCGGCTTTGATTCCGAAAGCCGCGGCTTTGATTTCGAACGCCGCGGATTTGATTTCGAAAGCCGCGAATTTGATTCCAAAAGCCGTGGATTTGATTAAAAAACCAGAGGCTTTGATTCCAAAAGCAGCGGCTTTGATTTCAGAAGCCGCGGCTTTGATTCCAGAAGCCGCGGCTTTGATTTGAGAAGCCGCGGCTTTGATTTGAGAAGCCGCGGCTTTGATTTGAGAAGCCGCGGCTTTGATTTGAGAAGCCGCGGCTTTGATTTGAGAAGCCGCGGCTTTGATTTGAGAAGCCGCGGCTTTGATTTGAGAAGCCGCGGCTTTGATTTGAGAAGCCGCGGCTTTGATTTGAGAAGCCGCGGCTTTGATTTGAGAAGCCGCGGCTTTGATTTGAGAAGCCGCGGCTTTGATTTCAAAAGCCGCGGCTTTGATTTCAAAAGCCGCGGCTTTGATTTCAAAATCCGCGGCTTTGATTTCAAAATCCGCGGCTTTGATTTCAAAATCCGCGGCTTTGATTTCAAAATCCGCGCGGCTTTTCAGACTTCACCAAGCGAAAAGGTTCATTCTCTAGAGCCATACTATAACTCTTACTCGAGAACGAGATGTTGGCAGAGATGTTCAAGATCCACTCAGATTTAGGAGAAGTCCAGAAGATTCAATGACCAGTTTTTTGCATTGGCACAAGCCAATTCACGGGGATCTTCTGCTGTGGGAAACAAACATAGGATTTGGCCAAATGCACAGAGGCCTTTGACGCCAGTTTAATGTCACCTGCAATTCCTACATAAACTGTTACATCTGTTCGCTACCTCAAAACTTGTCTTTATTCTCTAGGAATTTCGAAATGGAAGCGCCTCTGATCGGTATGCACTGTGAGAGGCGCTTTATAAATTTTTAAGTACAATACAATACAAAATACAATGGCCACATAAAAAACACGCACACTTCAGTTTTAAGCAGTCTATTGTCATAACTGTTGGAAACAGATAACAAGCAGTAAATGATGTTCAGCCGACAACGCGTGTCGTAAGACTCGTAACACTTTGCAAATTTTCATTCAATTAGGCCATATTTTCGGGGTAACACCCTGTTTAGCTGCAATCTCTGATCTGCGCTTTTAATTGCTTTTGGCATAACCTCGATGCGAACAACTTTAATTTAACACCATGATGTCAGAATGAGCTGCAAACGCCATTTCATTGCACTTTAGTTGTTGAAGCAGTGGATAGGTTGGTGTAGCGTAATAGACTCTCAAAATCACAAAGTCCGAGATATATATATATATATTGAAGATATAAATAAATCTTTGTTTTCCCTATGAATTTATGATTCTATTTCGGTTCTTTGTCTGAAGAAGTTGTTAATATTTAACATAAGAAAAGGTATAGTCAAAACTGTTCATTGTCACGCCCTAATACAGACTTAAATTCATTCTCGAACTTATTCTCCGAGTTCAGAATATAAGAAAGTCTGTCAAGTGTCTATCACTCTAATGAAGTCCACAATTGGCGCAACGTGAGCAAATTGAGGCATTTTAGATCTTCCGCTACGAATTCATGTGCATTTGCCATTGATCTGTTCATGCAATGTGCAACTGGACTAACCTTCATTTTCTGTTGGTACCACTCAACGTGGCTCCTTTTCAGTTCGTTGTCTGCTTTCAGACATCTATTCTCAAGCTCATACACCTTATTGATATGCTGCCATCTAATTTTGGTTGTTATTTTGGTCTGTCATATCCCTTTCGCTGCCAATTTATGCCTTACAAACAGCTAACTATTGTTAGCTGTTTTGTAAGGCGCCCTTATAACGGCATGGCCGTGTAAAGGCGCCATATAAATTGTTGTTGTCGTTGTTGTTATTATTATTATTATTATTATTATTATTATTATTATTATTATTATTATTATTATCATTATTATTTTATTTTTATTATTATATGGCATATCAATTTCAACATTATGGGCAGCATCAAAAATAAAATTACGGACTTTCCACAAACAATTTGCAGGATGAATAAAATGTGACTCCATACTGTCATATTGTATTATATCACATCACATAATTATTTCAATTGCATTCACAAACTTATGCCACAATTCTAACATTAATTGCATGAAGTCTGTTTATGGCCTCAAGAACAAGGTTTGATTTTACATCAACTGTTAGTCCATCTATGAAAATGTATGCCACTAGCAGCTTCCATGCAGCATTTATTGGAACCACGATAAACATATAAACTTCTGGTATGAGTAGACCTATATATCAGGAGCAATATCAGCCATTATCTCGGACTAGAAGCACGGGAGCTTTATGTAGGCCCTAATTCGCATTGCCTGAGTTAGTTGTGCACTTTTAAATCACGCAAATCTCCCAGTGTGATTTTAGTTAACGATAACGATAACGAAAATGTTCGTTAACGAAAATAAAATGATTTCGTTAACGATAACTATAACTATAACTAAAAATATCATTAACTATAACTATAACTATAACGAAAATAACACTAACGAAAATTCATCTTTATTTTCGTTAATACAAAAATAAAAATAGGAAGTGCAATATGGACGATTCGACATAAATGAGAACGAAAAATGCGAAATTTTTATTGTGAAATTTGTCAGTTACTTTGGAAACTCGTGTATTGATGAAGCTGAATGTACCCATGCTTCAAAGGTTTTCATAGCTCTGAGTAAATTGTGAAACAGCGTATTAATACGCACAATTTTGCTAATAGACTTAATTATTGTAACTAAGTAGTAACTAAAATTAACTAAAATAAAATCCATTAACTATAACTATAACTATAACTAAAAATAATACTAACTATAACTATAACTATAACTAAAATAAAAAATCATTAACTATAACTATAACTATAACTAAAATAAAATCTGTAAGGAAAATCACACTGAAATCTCCTGTCTCAACAGACTTTATAATCCATGACAAAAAGGTTAGTTAGGAGGAATTGCTTATCACGTGAAAGAATTGGCATCCGACTGGAACTGATCAATAGGCTCCATAGTAGAGCTGTACCGATATCGCTTTTTGCCGATTATGCCGATACCGCGTATAGCCGATTATTAAACTGCCAATGTAACCGAATATGTCATTATTTGTTTAGTCAAAATGTTCGGTTCCGAAACATAAACCAGTAATCTATCGTCACAACTATAAGGGTGGACGTTTAAATTAAGTTGTGAAGTTGTTAATGATATGTTTTAATGCGTAAATAATAAGGGACGTAAAACGATAAATGAAAATGATTAAATTATAGCACAATTTTGACATCGGCACCGATTAACCGATTATTTATACCGATACCCGATTATACCGATTGTTCTAATAATCGGCCCGATTACGCGTATGGCCGTTTAATCGGTACAGTTCTACTCCATAGTATTCCAGAATTTCAATTTTTTGCCAGTGTAGGCCTCCATCGTCTCGTTTTGTAGGCTTTGGTGGATTTCATATCGCATTGCTGCTCTGGTTTATCGCTGTGTTCTTCGCTGTGCTCCATCTCACTTGCGCGAACTTTATATTATTTATATATAATATTATTGTATTGTATTTTCGTTCATTCCACATAATTGTGTAATTGTATTTCTATGTACAGTATACAATACATGAGTATAAAATTCATCACTTGGTCATTCGCCAGATGGCAGGATTGAGCTAGCGAAAATAAAGTCGAACACAGAGTTATCTCAGATCCCATAATCTGCACTGTAGTGTAGAGATATGTGAGTCCACATACACGATTAATGATCTTCACTGGCTCCCGGTTTCCTCTCGTATAGATACAAGGTTTTGCCTCTAGTAACTAAGTCCCAGCAGAGTTTAGCACCTGCGATATGATGTGTAAGGACGTACTTCTCGCCCCTTTCGTTCCGCTGACCGTCACCGACTTGAGATCTGTTCTTACCTCGGTCGCGAACCTCACTAACCCAGCATCGGGCTTTTTGCAGTATAGTTGGTCCCTAACTATTCAAAAACCTTTCTCTAGCACTCCGTGGCAGTATTCTGGAGGGTATCTCATCTGCATCTTTTCGCTGCTTAAAGACCTTCCTCTTTACAACGGGCCTGTGCACACTGAGAGCGTTTCTGTACAACTCTGCTGCATGTGAGAAGCGCTCTACAAATGTTCATATTAGATTAGATTAGATTAGATTAGATTAGATATACATAAGAGAAGTATTTAAAAGCGCTACATAAATGCTCTTAGCCATACCGCTGCTTACACACGCAAGCAGAGGTATACAGTGGCGTAAATCATGGGGGAGGAGAGGGGGACTGCCCCCCCCCCCCCAAAAAATCTTTTTGTCCGTTCTATGCCCCCACAAAGTCATTTATAGATTTTCGACTCTGGCGGTATGGTTAAGGACTACCAGAACTTAGAAGAACATATTTATTCAAAATAATTGTATCTGATCGTGATAAAATATTGTTTTTCTTCAGTAAAAGAATAAGAGATCAGCAGTTCCTATAAAATAAAACTCTATTGTACGAAACATTTCGATCGGTATACAAGTCAGCCAGGGAGTTATGATTCTGTGGTCAGATGTGGTGGACAACTGGGTTCTTCTTTGACTGCTCAAGTGGTTTGACTAGTATGCAAGAACACGTTGGAGATGCCCCTCCTCCCCATGGTCCCCTCTTATCCGTTCTATCAGTTGCTCAAGACTGTTATCTTCCGCCTCAGAGTGAAGATCTTTAAGGGGCGCTATACAAATTCCGATTAAATGATTGATTGAACAACACATGCAACACAAACAAACTCAAATGCCATCGACCTGTGTCTGTCTGTGTTTCTGTCTGTCTGTCTGTCGACAGGAAATAATTCTTGTACAGTTTGTATACAGTCTGTCTGTCTGCCTGTCTGTCTGTCTGCCTGTCTGTCATTCACTGCAAGATGGGGGTATTCACCTTAAACGTAATGTCTGGGGACTGTTGAAACTAATGTAGCCAGAATGCTCATTGACACTATCAGTGACTGTAGTTTATATATTTATGTTACTTTGAGTTACAGTTTACTGGATTTTATCCAAAAGTGTGGCATCCAGAAGAAATAGATATTGTAGGTAACAGTTTCACCGTATACCCCTTTGCTAGTAGTTTCTTTTTAACGAAACTGTTTCACAACACAGACGACTAGCGTCGCTCGCCTCTTTTGTCCAAGCTTGGGACTGGCACTACCAGTGTGGGCAGTTGAAGAGTCTACACTGTAATCCAGTACTGTAAGAAACATGTAAAATGAATTTTCCAATATGGCCGACGGCGGCCATATTGGATTTTGACCACAAATGACGAAAACAACATCAGAAATGAATTCTACGTACCTAAATCAGTAACATTAGAGGTATTACACGTGCAGATACTGTAAGAAACAAGAAAGGTGAATTTTCCAATATGGCCGACGGCGGCCATATTGAATTTGGCGATTACGTCATTCGTGGCGTCATGGCAGACAAGCACCTCGGTGATTTTTCATGCCTAGGGACCCACTGACTAAGTGGAAGTGAGAAACTCCCCCAACACCATTTTGCAGGCGAGGTACTGGATTACTGTGGCTAGGGGACATAATCCAGAGTTTAACGACATCCTATGGCAACAAAGGCCGCTGACGTAGGCAGAATTTTATTTAATAGTTTTCACCATTCGTTTGCTTGTTTACTGTTTAACGACCACTAAGGAATCACTCAGCTTATTGGTTTTCGTCGCCCTCCCTCTTCATCCAGGCTTGGGATTGGCACTGACAGAGTGCAATCAGTGGCGGAGTTCTTACCGTTCGCTTGGCCTAATAAGCTCTTATATTATATATATTATATATATATATACATATATATATATGCAATACATCGAAGTGCTATATATACGCTGCGGCTGAATGAGGAGCACATGTGTAAGAAATCGATTGAAGGTCGTCTATTAAACAGACCATAACCTAGCTTGCTAAGCGCCCGTGAATAAGCAGGTTCCCGCGAATTCGCTTTTGTGGGGGCTAGAAATCTCGAGTTTACTATTACGATTACGATATAAATAGTTTCCAGCCATAAGCCACAGCCTGGCGTCTGGTTCCACTGATCTGTAAGAAATCGACCTGGCTTATCCAGTGGATCAGAAGTGTTGATTGAGATCACCATCCATCGACTGACGTCTTTGACATTATGATAACGGCGCTATATAAGTCGTTGGATTACATTAAAGTAGTTTCTAGTGTTTAGCGACATCGTGTCTGGCTGACGTCAACCTTATCTCATCTTGGACTATAATAGCTGCAAATCAACCACTAGAGTGACTAGACGAAGAAGCATAATATTCCAGTTCATAACCCAGATTCGTGGCCTACTTTGTGCTCCCAAAGCAAATTTAACCCGTGTTACACATACAGTGTGATTCTCGTTAACGATAACGGTAACGAAAATGATAGTTAACATTAACGATAACTGTAACTAAAATGTAATTAACTATAACTATAACTATAACGAAAATTGCACTAACAAAATTCATTGTTGTCTTCGTTACAAAACATAAAATTAAAAGTGCAATATCGACAAACATGAGTGAGTGGAAATGCACTACAACTAATAGCCTATGTTTGTCTCGGATGTTGGATTTGTGAATTAACCCAGTAGTAGATGCGCATTTTTATTAAACTTAGTTATTTCGTAAAGTTTCTATACTATGCGATTGCGACCCAAAACATGGTCAATCAATCAATTTCGTTTATTCTCGACATCAAGCTGACAGGTCGCAACTTGGTAGCATATCACTCTGGAATGGTTACCTCTCATCATCAGAAGTGATGAATTTCTTAGCATCGAGGTTAAGTGTATTCATGAAGCTGAATGCACCCATTCTTCAAAGCCTTTCGAAGCTCAAAGCAAACTGAGTAACGCGTTTTAACTGGTTTTGCATGCACAGCTGATACGTCTGTAGGCAATTTCGCTTAGTCTTATTTTAACTAGCCTAAATAGTAACTAAAATAAAAATCCAGTAACTATAACTGTAACTATAACTAAAATAAAAAAACCATTACCATGACTGTAACTGTAAATAAAATAAAATCTGTAAAGAGAATTACACTGGTTTTACAAATTATGTGAAAATTCTCACAAATTACTGTGCTGGTAAAACACGACGTCAGGCTCTAGCGTCGTAGCCACATTATTGTTTCCCACTGGCAGACACTACGATAAAGTGTGCTTTCGACATAGACAAATAACACTAATGGGTTTCGCGGGCCGATTAATGAGCTAATTGCACGCGATCAACGGTCAATGATTTCCGGCGCTGTTACGGAAATAAACGAACGCCGAAAAACCGAAAGCGTTCCGCGCATGCGCCCAGGGCACGTCCTACGCACTTCCGTTCTATGATCCGTGCTTTTTTGTTTACACGGCTCTACTTCCGGTCAGGTGACCGGACCTACTTGTCTCTCTTCTTTCGGTTTGGCGACTGCGCAGGTGACTGACGTCAAGAAGGACGTATCTCCAAGGACGTTCAACTTTGAAGTAATCGGACCTTCGACAGATAGTACACTGGTACTCAGTGGCGTAACAACCTATAGCCGGGGGCCCTTGGACACTCTGGGCTTGGCGGTTCTTACCCATTAACGAGACTAAAGAATGAAAGTAATGAGGAGAACAAAAAGAGGAGGAGCAGTCCCTTAAGCTAGCCCTGAGGCAGCCATGTGTATGAAGTGTTAGCGACTTCATTTTCTTAGCATTAATAGTGCAAGACAGAACCAGAATACAACCGAAATGTATTGGACAAGTTGGCCTGTCGCTTATAGACTATAGTTACATGCATAGCCAGTGTACACTAACATTGCTAGATAAGAGAACTACATCATGTCAATCATGAAGAGATTCATGATTACATCATGCACAGTACGCCAATAGGTTTTTAGGTTACCCTGATGAGTGTATTAAGTGATGCGTATAGTTCAAGGGAAATTTTAATTCAAGTTAAATAAATTGTCTTGATTTAAAAAATAAAACGAAATGTATTGGTCTGCCGTCTAAACATGCTACTGCCGCACTGCCCATACACAGTAGTCTAATGTAATGCAGACTGTAAAAAACGCATTCAATTAATTATATTTGTAAAGGCAAATTGACGAATAATTATGTTTGCAAAATATACAATTGCCGATGGAAATTCGAAACATCATAATTAACATTAGAAACAAAATTTGAAGTGGGGCGACATCTATGTTTAAGAGTGAAAAGTATGTACACATTACTTTCGCGAGTAACCATTCCTGTAATATAGATTCCTTGTGGTTTGATCTTTGATGGCAATTTAAAGCTTTACACATCATCATCAACCATCGCTGTACATCCACTGCGAACTTAATCGTTTCCCTTCTCACCCACTTGCCACTTACCACTAGAGACAAGTCAGTATACCAATCGCCAAGAAAGAAATGTCTATGTTCACAGAAAATTAGACCTACTTCTTTGTGCTGCTGCAGCGGACAATGTTAATAATTATTATATCCTGTTGATAATGCTCAAACACTGTTAAAACAAGCTGCAGCTTTCAAACTTTAAATAAAAAAAACTGCCAAACGTTTTTTGCTGAGATTTAATCCACAAACGTTTTACTTAATGGAAATTTAATCCGGACCGGATGGAATTGATCGTCGGCGTTTAAGTATACCTGTTCTCCGGACACACGCCTGCTCGGACTACGGAATCATGACGGACGATCCGGATGCCTGGACTGAGATCGGAAAACTTCATCGCTCGGAACAACGCTTTTCGCGGACGATGACTGCATCGCTCCCTTTTACTTATATTAGAATTTATCTCCTCTGGTATCGTTCACTATGAACGACGGCGTGAGACCCTGTTCACGATGGCTGACTCCGAATCGGAATCGGATCTTGAATTATTTGAGAGTATAGGCCTATGCGAATGCGACAGCGTGAATCCGGGTAATGTATCATGTAGGGCTATTTTCGTTTATTTCATAAAACAACAGGCAGGTGAACAATAGCGGTTGATAAAGTAGGTTCATAGAAGTAATAATATTGAAAAGTAATTATAATAAAGTAATAATGCACGGCAGCCTGTTAGGCGCCATCCTTCAGGTTGACGATGTTGAACGTTAGAATGTAGACTATGGGCAGGAGATTAAGCACTGAGCCACGTATAGCATAGCTTATAACAATGAATATCTTAGACTACAAATCTGCCAAGAATTTTCACCCTTAATTCTGACATGTAACCAAGGCGGAAAAGGGAGGAAACCCACATCCGCGGGCACTGGGGGAAAAACCCGACCTTCAGTCACCCCTGGGGTTTCTTGCTGGATAGCCGGTCGCCAGCTTACCTGTCTTGGACTCCATAGTTTAACAAACTGTCTCTGTCTATGTATATTGTTCTATTGTTCACCTGCCTGTTCATACACTGAAACTTTTCTGCGTTCACTGACGCATTAGAATGGCTTTAAATTTCCAATGGAGAGAACTGTGGAAACAAGAGTTACAATGATAATAAAACTGAATTTAACGTAAGTCTTGAAGAAATGAAGTTTCAGTCTTTAAAACCCGGTTACATTCTTTAAAAAACTCTGTTTCAGTCTTTAAAACTCTCGGTATGTCTTTAAAGAACTCAGTTTCTGTCTTTAAAAAAACTCAGCTTCAAAAAGCTCAGTTTCAGTTTTTAAAGAATTCACAATCAGTCTAAAAAGCACTTTCAGTCTTCAAAATAAGTGTTTGTTTCATTGTTTTACAGACTGCTTCAGTTTCAGTCTCGAAGACAAGCAACGACCTCAGTCGAGCATCGTCGAATCATCCAGGCACGTTTAACACCAACCCACACGCACACACACACACACACACACACACACACACACACACACACACACACGCACACACACACACAAACACACACACACACAAACACACACACGCACGCACACGCACACACATACACACACATACACACACATATATATATGTAAGTATATATACGCATAATATATATACATATATAAATATGTATACTTTCATTTGCCAAATGTTGACACACACGGGCGCCTACACACGCACACCTAACCACACCTACACACAGTATTACACAAATACAAACATACACCCACACACATACACTTACATATATAAGGTGTATATGAGTGGCTAAATCAAACCGCGCATGATCATTCATAGTCCACTTCCAGACAATCCAATTTATCTGTATTCATAAACCTCGTATATGAAGGCGTTGTATCAATACGACTGACGAGGTTTTACGTGGTTTTAAGGGTGCTTATGTACGTAATGTGAATTAGGTAGGTATGCACATAAAATATATCTATTTTTATGTTCGTTTACTCTTGCTAATCAGAATCTTTAAGAGCTGTACAGATAATCAGTCTATCAGATTTATCAGTTTATGAATATTAATGACGGTTTTTTCGCTTCGTCAAAATTGCTTTTTCGGTTTGAAGAGTCTGTCTCTGGTTTTCCATGATAGTTTTGAGAACTGGGTCATTGTTCTAGCGCGTTTACTTAATCCAATGCATGCCTGAAATTGTCCTTATCATGAAAAGTAATGTCTGCTTTGTACAGACAATTATGTTGTCATAACTGGCTCTATAAGCATATCCAGATTCATTAACGTCTTAACGTATATCGACCGCTAGGAGCATAGCATAATTATGTTATGGTGGTGAGAACGTTGAAAGACATAAACGTTTAGTCTAATGTCAAATCATATTCAATGTCGTCTGTACTTTAAGGAAATGACAGCTAAAGACAGTATTAGATTTAGTATTAGATTAGCATTAGCAGATAATTTTGTCTAGTTTCTTCAAAAGGCCACAATGGTTCTGGCTCTAGACTGTGGTCTATTATTATACTAGACAATATACTTCTTCATCACTTCGTCTTTTCACACCCGCGTATGATCCTGATCTCGGGACAACCAATTCAGTTGGGCAGGACACGATGGCGCGACAGTTCCCTTGGCGTGCAGGGACGATCGCGTATAGCAGCGGCGAGTCTGACTAATCATGCCATCACCGCTGAGCCGTACATTGTCCACAAGGCGTCAACCTCCCTGGACGGCTCTGGTCAGCCCGAACCGTTTTCTGATGGGCCACGGTTGTAATGCTTACCATCTTGTCAAGTGGAGACAATCCACCGACCTTTCGCGCGGATGTGGACCGCGGTGAACGTCGTTAGAGTCTGTCCGCAAGCAAACAGGTTTCATTGACGGAATATTGACTCTCCATCTCGCTGGCCATGACGCATGCAAATGGCTAGGCACCATCTGCAATTTCTGCATACACTAGATTATACCATACATGCAGACAAATGGTTTTGATGAACTACGTTAAATCTGAAAACCTTGCGTCTAAGTAGATATCTGATTGGCGCTAAATAAATTCACTGAATGAATGAATGAAGAAACATATGAAGGACAGAACGAATGAATGATTGTCTGGGCAAACTTATAGTATCGGGGGCTGAAGGATTTATCGGGGCAGTACTCTTTGGGCATGCCGCGCGGACGCCGAACGGTACCAGGTTGTCTACACTAATCCTAACCCTGACCCTCATGACGCCTAACCTGACCCTAACCGACACTCACGACGCCAGTAAACTTGCTCACTATAATCCATCAGCTCCCGATTCTCTAAGCTTGTCAATGTCTGCTGCTTCCAGACACGACACGGAGATGATCTCCCCGCAAGGCCAAGTTCAAGCAGAAATTTCTGCGGCATTGTAAAGAACTGCGCGTGTTTGGACCGATAAGTTCGCAATATTCCTAACGTCGGCCATCTTGAGTGGGAGGCCATTTGAACGTCATCAATTGGGACTCTGCCAGTATTTATGCACTCTTGGAAACAGCTCCGAGTGGCTTCGTAAATCGTTTTTAGTACGTCTAAAAATGACACGTATCTGAGCGAGAATAGAATCCATTCTGAAAATTACGCTCTTGTTCTTGGACCACGGTCGATTGTCACAGCTTAGCAAAATAATAAGCGAAACGGTTGTATATGGATGCGATATAGGTGCGCTCGACTGATGCTTGGTACACGGTTCGGACTTGACTCGGAGTAAACGCCGTGTCAATGTGGAATAAGACGGAGCAGAAAGAGTAAACTGTAGATTTGATTTGGATTTAAGTACACAATAAGTGTTTCAAATAAAGAAATAAAGAATTAATCCCCCGCGCTCTGGTTAATCTGTTGATGTTGCGACGGTGTCAGTTAAATACGAATATTAAAATTTAATTTAATTTAATAAGTTTTTTAATACCCGTCGCAGAGATATTTGTTGTAGGGCATAGTATTTACTCTTAATTGATGACATTGTATTATAGGTACATCAAAGTGCTGTTAGCAATTGGTTAAAACAGTTAAATAAAGGATATAGGCCTACTTACATACTCAATTGCTCAAATGGCAACTTTGATATTTTCGTATTCTCCGACTTCTCTTTAACTGGTCGATGGTCAAGTAGTATATCATACGCTTTCATATGAAACTACCATATTACGGGCAGAGCACGCTATAGTTCGGCAAAACGTACTCTATGGAAAAATCCTTTTGGCTCCCGCCAGCTTCAACCTTTTCTGTTCTCATGTTATTAGCGAGTTGACGCCGTCATTGCAATGTATTAATTGGACAAAGGAGGACCACGCATGCAACGCAAGCATTATATTGATAGGAAGTCTAATTAAGTCGAAATACTTCTATCCGCCACTGGAAACATATCATGTGCTCTTTTACACTGTTCGCGCCGCCTGCTCTTGTTCCAAGTCGAAACGATGTATACCCCGAGTACAACCCGCACCATGTTCTGAGCCCTAGTGGAACGTGCCCGAAGTAGTTTTTCTATGCCAGGAAATGGTAGATTACAGCATATACAGTAGGGCGTGTCAATTTGAGGGTAAAATTAACTTTTTTCCAATTTTTAAAGTCTTGGGTCTTAAAAATATGTCTTTGGGTGTGAGGAATTCAAATCTGCCATTATTTTTGAGATCAGACAACATCTAGCTTGGTAAATCTCTGTTTGATTACAAGGCATATAAACTGCTCTCGAAAAACCAAAGAATTCAAATTTTACCTTCGTAAAATGTCAGGTAACGCTATTAAAATTTTAGTTTCTCTGCATGAGACACACCCTAAAAAGCGTACGACATTACCTTGTAATCATAAAGCAACATTAGAAAGTGATGACATTAGTTAATAAGAAATTTAAGCATCAAGTTTCTTCAAGTCTTGCTTTGATTCGTTCTTGGTCATCAGCCACCGACTTGCTTCTTGGCCTCTGATGTAGCCCTCACGTTTCTCATGTGTATTCAACCTTCCTGCTGATTCTGTGACTTCTTTCACGCACTTATGTATAGACTGAGCATGACAAGGCCACTGTGGAACTTGCATGGGTTCGTCAATGAACTTCTTTAGTTCCACTGTAGTAAGTCTTCATGTCAAGGGAGGTTCGTATTCTCTGTCAGATCAGTCTATCATCTCCAACAGCGACGAAGCACTCAGTGAAATAAAAG
Organism: Aporrectodea caliginosa; assembly: GCA_020284085.1. Classification (NCBI taxonomy): domain Eukaryota; kingdom Metazoa; phylum Annelida; class Clitellata; order Crassiclitellata; family Lumbricidae; genus Aporrectodea; species Aporrectodea caliginosa. Next base: position 260,154 of record JACEVL010001520.1, read on the forward strand.
GCTCTCCAGTTGAGAATTTGGTGAATGAAGGTCCAATTTCAAGTTCTGTAGCAGTTTCTAGCATCTTATCTATGCTACCTGTCCACTTGTTGTTAGACAAGATCTTCCCATCGAGTGCTGTGATCAAGTGTCGCAGGGGGAACTCGTTGGTGTGGAGGGCACAAACCAACCAGATCAGATTATGATTATGACCAAGCTTAACCTCTACCCAGTGCATGGAAGCTCTACCCAGTGCATGGAACCACCCCCAACCGGTTTTACCATTTGTAGAATCACCTCCAATGACCTGTATTCTTATCAGTGCCCTTCTTCTTCGTGAAATCTACAAGATTATTAGCAATAACTTCAACTGGCTTTTTCTCATTGAGCCTTTCTCCGGAGCAAAGTGGTAAAGATATCTTCCACCTAGCTCAATGCACACAGAATAATGCTGCTCTTTGATGATGTTGGTCAACTGCTGATCTGAATTGTCTGCTTTCAGTATGACTTTAGTTGTATCTTCACGGTCGTCAAAAAAAGATGTAGTCAATTTCACCCTTCTGACAAAGACCATCAAATTTCTGAACCTGGGATTTAATCATTATTTTCCTTGGGCCCTCTTGACTTTATTGCCCATAGCAGCAACCTAATTGAAAGTGGTAGAGAGTTGTTGCCCTATGAACTACCAACTCTGCGAGACATTATGAGATATGGGATACTGCTAAGAACACAAAGTGGCGAGGATGTCAGAAACTACTCAGCAGACAGTCTTGCAAAGGACATTTACCCAAAAGTGCTTGAAAAGTGGGAACTGGCAAAGAGCTCTTTTGTCGCCTCATTGTAAGTTCACAAATGAGAATCTTAAAGAAGATCTAAGATAGCTGGGAGCAGGCCAATGACATATCTCTTAGTAGAGGAAAGCCAGATGTCAAAACTTGACAAACTTTTTGACCTTCTCAAATATTGCAGGTGCAACATTTTTCTTTCCTGCAAAGTAGGCTACCCTGCAGATGCTGGTTGCAGGAAGGAGGCCCACATCAACTGTGCATACATGCCTTAGGAGATGAAGATCCCTATGACAGAACTTGCTATCATTAAAGGTCAGAGAGAAAAGACTAGTTCTATTGGACCACATCAGGTTGACTTACTAGATTGCCAGAGCATAACAGACAGGTTAAAAAGGCGGAAGCGGCAGAAGACGAGAGAACAGAGCTTGCTGAATATAAGCAGAGAATTAAGCAGGATGCTTAAATGCCATCAAATGAAATAATGTTATCTGATTATGAAAATGAAGAACAAATAGCTGATGCCCAAGATGGAAATGATGGATGCTATGAATTGGTATTAGGAAAACCAAGTATGCCTTCCACGTCTAATCAAAAGACAGAGTACAACATATTAGAAATGCATAATGCTGCTATGCAGAGCACCAGATATGGTGTTGGCCTGCGTGCCACAGCTGCCATCACCACAGCTGCCTGTATGAATGAAGACAAGGGACTTGTAGTTTATCTTTTCTTATCTTTTTAGAAGCCATTGTGGGCAATTTTCCCACTAGTTAGGATGAAGTAGTAGCAGCACTGACGGACAAATAATTTTCCAGACACTGAGAGACGATCCTTCAACCTCCGAAAGAAGCAAATACAGCTATTGCACGACATTAGTGAATTATATAAAGGGCCTATATTTGTGTGCGCGCGCAATTGTAATATATAGTTTAATAAATAAATAATATAAATAATATTAGTATATTATATAACTGCAAGTATCTGGCAATCATCTCCAATGATTTTTATGCAATTTTACAAAATATTTTTCCACAAAAAACTTTTAATCAGACAAGTTAAGAATTATTGGAAATTCACAAAAAACGTTAAAAAAGTAAATATTTCAACATGTTATTTACCAAGCAAAACTAAATAATATTAATTTTACAAAAATATCTTTTTACTTACTAAGTCATGTCACAACTTTTTAGCACTAGTCATTTTTGGAATTTGAAAGTTGACAAAATCGACACGCCCTAATATACAGTATATCATTTTAAAGACGTTTGTTGAAATCGTATCGTGTTGTCGCCCTATATCTGCTGGTTGTATTGCACTGATATTCTGTTTTATCGTTTGTAATAAAGACTAATGCAGAAATAAAGTGGATCTAAGTTATTGTTGTTTTGCAGCTGTACGAATGTATTTTTGGACTAGATCCTGGTTTGCTGGCATTCAATATGTGCTTCATAAAACATAATGGAACTAATGCTATTCATCGAGTTTAAGACACTCGCAGAATTGAAACAGGTTCTGTATGTGTGTTCGTTTGTGTGTTGGTGTCTTTTACGTAGGTGCTTCCGGATGTAATATCACGTTGGTTAGTCAATCAAATTTAAGGACCCTTTCGTATTGACAGTTTCTATAACGCCTCATCGGCGAGTCTTCGGTTTGTTGCCTTCTTTGTGTATACGCGTAGGTCACGCGCTGCATGTTACTCGATGCGCCTAGATGACACGCAGTGATCACGTGTCTCGGCTTGCTGTATGCGTCTAACAGCGACGTATCGAATGCCTGCTGGGTGCCAGTGGATGGTATGATTGCGGCTGGCGCTCAATCTACGCCTGATGTTGTGATGAGTCGCGAACCGGTTTTGACCAGTCTGACACAGTCTGCTGTCTTGGCTGGAAACAGACAATAAAACACAATATCAAGTGCATTGTGAGAAGAGCAAGAAAAGATTTTTGATAGATTCGTGAATGTAGAGAATTTTATGGCGAACTTTACCTGAACGCTTCTTAGAATTCTTTCTTCTTAGTGTCTTACACGGTGTCACCCTATATATTGCCTTTACTCTTCTAAAGAGTTTCCATGGTGAAATATAGCCACTGGCCAAATGCGTTACCCTTACATTTTCACATTTAATTGGCCAATTAGTCACTTGGAAATTTAACGATTGAGCTCAGCAGCACTTTCAGCAGGACTCCCAACCACGCACAAGGAACTCAGCATGGTAAGCTTCAGGAAGTTATTAAAGACCTGTTCACGTAATTTGACTAATAAGCCAATCTACCAGTAGCGCATTTGAGAAGTATTTAATTATAATAATGCGCTTTATTAATTTTAAAATTATAACTTATTATAATAGTTTAGCATAAGGCTCCTAGTTGCAGAACGGGGCTAAACTAGACCTACGGCATAATGCATGTACAAATGACACTGCAGGAGAAAGAAGCACGAAGATAACAGTAGACCTTGATTTATGTTATCAGTTAGTTTGCACACGACTGCCTCCGTTGCCAATTTGTTGATCTATGCACGGAAAGAAATTCTGCAGAAATGAGGCCACGGTTTCATTACATTGAAAGGATCGACGAACCATTTCGAAGTATATGATGTTTTCTTAGCCGAGTGAATACATATAATACGTATATATATATATATATATATATATATATATATATATATACGCATACATATATGCACACACATAAACTTGCAGTCATACATACCAACATAATACATACATACGAATACATACATACGTGCATACTTACGTACATGCATACGTACATGAACATATATACGTACTTACATGAATACATACATACATACATACATACATACATACATACATACATACATACATACATACATACATACATACATACGTACGTACGTACATACGTACGTACGTACATTTATACATACATGCAAACATAATACATACGTAATGCATGCATACATACATGCATGCATGCATGCATAGTATACATACATACATACATACATACATACATACATACATACATACATACATACATACATACATACATATATGCATAGGAACGGACTTGCCCACTCACTCACTCACTCATTCACTCACTTACTCTCACAAGTGAGTTACGACACTGACAACACCAAAACAACAAGTTCATAAATACAATAATAATGAGAATTAATAAAAGAACAAAAAGTCGTCAACAACAACAACAATAAATCGATTGTTATCCCTAGATCTCGCCATCTACCGAGTGATTGTTCATCTACTTCATCAGGCGGACATGGTCGCATCACGGATGCAGGTGCGACTGCTGCTGCTGCTGCTGCTGCTGCTGCTGCTAATGATGATGATAATGACGATGACGTAGGCTCCTCTGTTTGTGACGCTGTTCCGTTGTCATACGTCCCATGTGGGTGGCTGTCTCTCTGCTTTTTATATGTATTTCGGTATCTCAATATGACTGTGCGTGATTTATCTTTTTCAGTGACTATGTTTGTGTTTTTATGTCTGTGTATGTCTATATGGGTCGGTGTCTCTCTCTTTGCATCCCATTTATTCTCTGTCTCTGTCTCTGTCTCTGTGTCTCTGTCTCTGTCTCTGTCTCTCTGTCTCTCTCTCTGTCTTTCTGTCTCCCTGTCTCTGTCTTTCTGTCTCCCTGTCTCTGTCTCTGTCTCTCTGTCTCTGTCTCTGTCTCTCTGTCTCCCTGTCTCTGTCTCTGTCTCTGTCTCTCTCTCTTTTCTCTATCTCTCTCGTTCTATATATATATATATACATGTCTGTTTCTGAGTCTCTGTCTATGTACCTGTATATGTCTCTGTCTCTGTCTGTCTGTCTCTGCCTGTCTGGGTGTCTCTGTTTGTCTGTCTGCCTCTCTGTCTGTCTGTCTGTCTGTCTGTCTATTTCTTCTCTCTCTTTGTCTCTGTCTGTCTGTCTGTTTCTCTCTGTTTCTCTGTCTGTATCTCTGTCTCTGTCTTTCTCTCCCTCTGTCTGTCTGTCTCTCTGTCTCTGTCTGTCTGTCTCTGTCTGTCTCTCGCTCTGTAGTCGTTCGTGTGTCATTGATCTTCTACGTCTATAAATTGTCCATAATTGCCACCAGTGCAATCTGCAGCCATCTGGCGCTGAGTCAAATTGCCACCGGTTGCCAATCGGCGCTATGGCAATTGATCGTCGTCGAGTCTGTCAATTGTCAGGAACCGAGACGTGTTGCTGAGAAGGGTGAAGGGCAAGAATACCTCGGCAAGAAATGAAGTCTGTGTGGAGGCGAGGATGGATGGGTTGATGGATGGATGGATGGATGGATGGATGGATGGATGGATATATGGATGCATGGATGCATGGATGGATGCATGGATTGATTTATTGATGGATGGATGGATGGATGGATGGATGGATGGATGGATGGATGGATGGATGGATGGATGGATGGATGGATGGATGGATGGATGGATGGATGGATGGATGGATGGATGGATGGATGGATGGATCTGATGGATGGATGGATGGATGGATAGATGGATGGATGGATGGTTATTGACGATGGATGGATGGATGGATGGATGGATGGATGACTTGGATGGATGGATCTGATGGATGGATGGATCGACTAATGGATGCATGGATGCATGGATGCATGGATGCATGGATGCACCTGATGCATGGATACATGATGGATGGATGGATGGATGGATGGATGGATGGATGGATGGATGGATGGATGGATTGATTTATTGATGGATGGATGGATGGATGGATGGATGGATGGATGGATGGATGGATGGATGGATGGATGGATGGATGGATGGATGGATGGATGGATGGATGGATGGATGGATGGATGGATTGATGGATGGATGGATTGATGGATGGATGGATGGATGGATGGATGGATGGATGGATGGATGGATGGATGGATGGATGGATGGATGGATGGATGGATGGATGGATGGATGGATGGATGGATGGATGGATGGATGCATGGATGCATGCATGCATGGATGAATGGATGCATGGATGCATGGATGCTTGGATACATGGATGCATGGATGAATGGATTGATTTATCGATGGATGCATGGATGAATGGATGGATGGATGCATGGATACATGGATACATGGATGCATGGATGCATGGATGCATGGATTGATTTATCGATGGATGGATGGATGGATTGATGGTGGGAGTGTGGATGAATGAATGGTTGGTGAGTGGGTGGGTGGATGGATGGATGGATGGATGGATGGATGGAAGCATGGATGCATGGGTGGATACATAGGTGGATGTCTATCCGCGCCTCAGATTCACATTTCGGTGTGACCATACGCACGTTACAAATTTACAACAACAATAATAATAATAATAATAATAATAATAATAATTATAATAATAATAATAATAATAATAATAATAATAATAATAATAATAATAATAATAATAATAATAATAATAATAATAATAATAATAATAATAATGAGGAAGGCCTTCAGAACATCCTAAATATAGACTTTACAGACATGCAATGGCAACAATCTACCTTACCCATTGGGTTAGGCGGACTGGGCATTCGAAGGGCGTCATCGCTGGCACTTCCCGCTTTTCTAGCATCAGCCGCGGGCACCTCCGAGCTCCAGTCAAACATCTTATGCGTACTGGACAGTCAACCGGATTTGCATTACACGAACCTATCCACGCACTGGCAGACAATAACTGGGTTGTCGTTGACGGAATACTCTCCAGCAAATATACAAGCCAAATGGGACAACCCGATTCTTCTAAGAGAGCATTCGGAACTACTCCTTTCCACCACAGAGCTGAGCGAACAGGCGCGCCTGAAAGCCGTGTCCTTCCAGCACGCCAGCGATTGGCTGCATTCTCTGCCAATTACATCCTGCGGCCTCAGGCTCAGCGATGAGGCCATCAGAGTGGCGGTTGGCCTTCGTCTGGGGGCCAACATATGCCAACCTCACGTCTGCACATGCGGCGCACTGGTTACCGCTAGAGGAACACACGGCCTCTCTTGCTCTCTGGGATTTGGTCGAGTAGCCAGACACGCCGCCATCAACGACCTGATCCATCGCAATCTTATCAAAGCCGGTTTCCCAGCGGTAAAGGAGCCACGGGGCATGCTGCGATCGGATGGTAAGAGACCGGACGGCACCACGCTTATACCATGGAGAGCGGGCCGAAACCTCGTGTGGGACGCAACGGTGGTCGACACGCTAGCGCCTTCCTACCTGCAGGCAACGGCCGTGACAGCAGGAGCAGCAGCTGAAATAGCTGACAACAGAAAAAATCAAAAATACCAGACCCTTCTTGACACACATGACTTCATTCCGCTGGCTCTGGAAACTTTAGGTCCAATTAACTTAAGAGGCCTTGACTTAATCACAGTGATGGGCCGTCATCTGACAAAGGCGACGGACGACGTCAGAGAGACGACCTTCCTCTTCCAAAGACTGTCGTTGACAATTCAGCGCTTTAACGCTGTGGCCTTCACCGGTTCTTTTGTTGACCCTATGCCCGAGATGGAAGAGGGATAGCCCTTCCAGTTACACTAGTTTTTGATATAATAATAGTAATAATAATAATAATAATAATAATAATAATAATAATAATAATAATAATAATAATAATAATAATAATAATAATAATATTTCGGCTCCTCGAAGTTAGGTTACCTTCTTCGTTGTTCACCGTGCGCTGACCATCGGGCCCTGCAATCGCTTGACTCGATCATGCGTACCGGGCTCGAACTTATAGTCAACACCTCATTTAATGACATCCAATGGCTACAGGCAACGCTGCCGGTGAGAGATGGCGGCCTTGGTCTTCGTAGAGTTGTTTCGCTTGCTTCTTCTGCCTATTTGGCTTCAGCTGCAGCAACTCTTGAGCTCCAAATGGCCATCCTCGGCGGCAGCGCATTGGTACCCGATGTCGTCTTTGACGACCTGCTTTTGTCGCGCCAACAGACATTGCCCACTGTCATGTCACCGTTGCCCACTAGGCAAAACATCTGGGATCGCCCGCTGATCGAGCTGGATAAGACCAGAATCCATCTCTGGCCGGGATACGATAACCCGGTCGACCAGGCCAGGCTGACTGCCATCTGCAGCCCCCACTCAGGCGACTGGCTGGCGGCACTTCCGATTCCATCATGTGGACTCACTTTGGATAACGAGGCCGTTCGCATTGCGGTTGGCCTTCGTTTGGGACTTGACATCTGCAGTCCCCACACCTGCCGATGCGGAGCCCTGGTTGGTTCTAACGGACACCACGGCTTCGTTTGCAAGCAGGCATGTGGACGCTCCCTGCGCCACTTTACCATCAATGATATCATCTGGCGCGCCCTATCGAGGGCCGATGTCCCCTGCACCAAGGAACCGGTCGGCCTGTTTAGGTCGGACGGTAAACGCCCGGATGGCGCCACTTTAATCCCCTGGTCGGAGGGTAGATACTTGGCATGGGACGCCACGGTGGTCCACTCGTGCGCACTCTCGTATGTCACCCACCCCGCCGGGTCCAGGGGCCCGCCTCAGCACAGGCGGCTGAACGTAAAGACCTAAAATATCAGGGACTGCCCCCCACCCACAAATTCCAGGCGGTGGCCTTTGAGACCTTGGGCCCTATCAACCTCTCAGGTGCAGAATTCATCAGCAGTATAGGTAGTCGCCTATCCATCATCAGTGGCGACCGCCGTGAGGCGTCGTTTCTTTTTCAGCGTCTATCTGTCTGCATACAACGCTACAACTCTGTCACTTTTAACGGGACCTTTCCAGCGACTCCAGACGACGAGGCTTGATTTTCCAGACACTGTCCCCTGCTCCTAAATTAATAATAATAATAATAATAATAATAATAATAATAATAATAATAATAATAATAATAATAATAATTATTATTATTATAATTATAATTATAATAATAGTAATATCTAAGTCCCTGAGGGATCCTGTATACCTCAGGGGGAAAAAATAACAATAATAATAATGCATGGGTGAGTGGACGGGAGGACGAAGCCTAACCTCAGATATTTCTGCACCATAGATTTCCTCTTTCGCTGCCTCTTTTGTTGCGCTCCAAAGGAGGAACTTTCGGGCTTTTTACCAGACTAGATTAGCATCATTCCACAGACTGATGATTCTGACCAGTTCGTTGTAACATAATGTTACAACGAATTGGTCAGACCATTAGTCTGAAGAATGATGCTAATTCCTGAACATGATATGGCGCTTTATTATTATTATGACGAAATGTCCATGAGCCGAGTTACGGACTTAGGTTGGGTGGGAGTTTTTGGCGTTGGACTATTATTGAAATGGATTTGATTTGTGGTTGGGATCATTGGGCTAAACTGGACTGGATCTGAATAGACTGGATTATATTAGATTATGTTAGATTAGATTAGATTAGATTAGATTAGATTAGATTAGATTAGATTAGATTAGATTAGATTAGTTTAGGAGAACAGGTGAGACTTGATTAGTATAAAGTAGCGTAGATCACGTTACATTGGAGTAGATAAATACGCTCGAACCCACAATCGCTGGAAAACGTTTACCAGCCGTGCCACCATGTCCCATGTGGTAGTTCTTCTATTTTTATTCTGCTTTTTGTCTTCGTCCACAGCCTTCTTCTTTTTCTCCAGTGGCAGCGCCAATGGCCCACAAATGTGGCTCAGCACCTCCCTCCAGCAAAAGCTTGAAATCTCTGCCAATGCTCACTTCATTATAATAATAATAATAATAATAATAATAATAATAATAATAATAATAATAATAATGATAATGATAATGATAATGATAATGATAATGATAATGATAATGATAATGATAATGATAATGATAATGATAATGATAATGATAATGATAATGATAATGATAATGATAATGATAATGATAATGATAATGATAATGATAATGATAATGATAATACTAATACTAATACTTAATACTAATAATAATAATAATAATAATAATAATAATAATAATAATAATAATAATAATAATAATAATAATAATAATAATAATAATAATAATAATAATAATAATCTTTTCTTTATTGAAGCGCCTGACAAACGCACTGCGCTGTACATTTACATGTTATGCAATTGAAACAATCTTAACTACTAACAGAACAGACAGCCTGCAATACACGGCGCTAATAGCAGCCTACAAAGCATGTCCGTCCTACGGGACTCGAACTCAGTACCTCTCGCTCTCTATGCCAGTGTGTTATCCAATGCGCTATACTCTAAAGCGGTTTATTCCATCCGGAGGGATATGCTTTAGGGGGGATAGGATATCTCTGGACACCGGCGTCTCTCTGGCTTGACATCCAGCATCATGTTCGGTATCGAAGAGTTTGACACGTACAAAGACAATTTCATGAACGTAGATCTCTTGCAGCAAATGACTCGAAACTATGCCATAAACGTTGACTAAATGCGTGCTCAAGCGGATATCATTCGAGCGATTGTAGCCAACGATGACGAAGACAAAAGCCTAAAACAGTGGCAGAAGTAGCCTACAGTATACTAAAACTGATTGAATGTTTTAGGGCAGGCTTTAAAGAGAGTTCGCCATGCTTCAGATCGATATATCCCAGGCACAATCGCCGAAAGCGAGCGATCATTTTCTGTCATGAAACGTATTTCATACCTGCGATCCACAATGTCTATCGATAGTTTGTTCAACATTTCTATTCTAGCGATGGAACGGGAGTTGTTCGACGTATCAGCTGTGAACTGAGAAATGGTAATTGACAAATTCAGTGAGGGTGACAGAAAACTGACTCTGCACTATGGCCAACGCTTGAACTTGAACGCAGTTACTCAAAAGTGACTACGACTATTATAGCCTACTAGTATAATATACTAAAGCAGTTGCCAGATATGCAAATACCGTTTTTTCACCGGATGTGTGCTAAAACGCGCCTACGGTCATCTGGAACCTGAGAAATAGTCCTGGAGAAAACCCCGGACCCCCGCTTCAAAGGGGTACCGCTTCGCGGCAGAGATGGGGGGTTATAGGAGGAAAGGAAAGGACTAGAAAGGAGTGGAGAGAATAGGGAAAGCAACGGGAGGAGAACGAAAGTGGCATGGAAGAGGGTACGGGGAGGGGATGGAGGTACAGGAAGAGGAACGGGATGGAGAAAATGGGCGGGGAGAAATGGAGCTGTTTAGGGTTGTGGCCCCCAAACCTGAAATTCTGGCGCCGCCACTGCTTTTCTCAATCGCAAAACTGAGAATATCCGCCAAGAGGAAATGGGATTCCAACAAATGCTGTCGATTCTAATGGCACTTTGGCTTCGAAGTGCTCTTGCGATTTAGTCTATTCACCCGCCCTACATGTGATGTTTTCTACAGAGGATTCAATGTTTTCCGTCTGAGCTCCAGCGTTTCCCTGGCGACTATTATAGTATAACGGGGAATATGTGACCCCGAATGCAGTTGCCGCATGGTTCTCCTTGTCTGGTGATTCGGTATCAAATTTTGTAATGTATTTTTAAGCCTATTGTTGCTTCAAAGACAGGCACATGCAATTATACATACATACATACATACATACATACATACATACATACATATACATACATACATACATACATACATACATACATACATACATACATACATACATACATACATACATACATACATACATACAATACATACATACATACATACATACATACATACATACATACATACATACATACATACATACATACATGTACATACATACATACATACATATACATATATATATACAGGCAGCACGCATGAGAGATCACGCAAGTTAATCCTGAGTAACAATTCCTCTAATCCGGGCTCTTTGAACCCGATCAGTCAATCTCCTGCGTTGAAAATCGAACCAGGATCAGATTCAGAGATGGAGGCTTAAGCGAGATGTCAACGTTGATGACTAGAGCTTAGATGCTGAGGCTGAACTGATGGCTGTAACGTGGCATGCAGCTGCGACGTTCCTGCTCGTGGGGGGATGCAGGTGCCGCGCCCCCGCAGATTACCTGGAGCCCATCATGCTCTCTTTTTTGTTAGATGGTTTACGTGCTATGTCAATAGTATTCCGGTGTACGTATACGTAATCTGCTCAAAATGCATTTTAATTATTAACCTGTGAGCCATCTTTTAGATCAAGTTGATTATTGTAATTTAGTAACTTCAATCAATATCCAAATTGGACAACAATTTTTAGCTTGTTTTGTTTCCGAAGCAACTTCAACTGTTTTCTATAGAATTTGGCATGCTGAATACAGTGGTGTTCTCCGAAAGTTTATATTACGTAACGTCGTAAGGTTTTTGAGAGAAATGATATGCAAGATTTTAAAAGAGACGCCCACAAATTTAGTTAGTGCATACATTAACAATGTAGTTTTAATTTAATTTTGGGACACTTTTAAGCTGAACTGCGGCTGATTTGCCTTTTGTATTCAATGTCAGTATGTCTGATCAATGTTCAACAGTAATCAGCCAGCATACTAGTGCCCCACACACCCTGGTATCGTTTCTCGATTGTCGCAATTTCCTGCTGAAATTTTCGCCATTTCATCGCTGTCTTTACCAAGATTTATTGGAGAAATCCAGATGGCAATGCAAGAAATATATTTTCTTGATATTTTGACTTCGATCAGATTAAATGCTTGATGCATCTTTTCAACCAGCTGGACATAATTTGGTGATTTGTTATTTCGCAGAAAGTTATTTACAACTCCTTAATAAAGTTGAGTTAACTGCGTGGCAGTCTTTGAAGACTGTCCCGCTGTTAACTCAACTTTATTCAGGAGTTCGTCAAAGTTCCTTGATCTGTGGACCGACAAATGTGCCTTCTCGTATTTTGGTTTCACATAATTATATGCGAGAAAACTTGTTTCTTTATTACTTGAATCCATTTCCCGCTTTGTTCAATGCGTTGAAAAAGTTCTTCACTATTCCAAGCTTGATGTGAAGAGGTGGCAAGAAAACCTTACTTGGATCAACAAGGGTTTCGTGATGAACGTTCTTTTTGGCCTGCTACCAAACTTGTGCGACTTGGCTAGTCCTGTAGGACAGCAACATGTCCTACTCACAAATGAAGCAACAAGACTTTGCATACCCTAGCTGCAGCCCATCAAGAAGTGCTACAACTGTCAAATCACCACACAGATTCCAGTTATGCCTACTGTAATGGATAGTTGACAGTAACAGCTTTATAGTATTGTACGTGTCTTTCACGTGAACAGCTTGCCCTACAGGTATTGGTGGATATATATATGTTTCCATTGTGCAATAACACTGCTTTGTGGTTTAATACTTTAACTACGAACTGCTTTTCTTTCTCAGTTGCTTTTAGTATACTCTGGTCGTTAAACTGTTCAACGCGATGAATCTATGAACAGTCGCCATTCTTGCGAATCGTAGTGACAACCAAGTTCGCCAAACAATCTATCAAGATCTTTGCAAAAACCTAAAGTATAGTTTTTATTTTAAAAAACTGTATGAAATCGCCATGTCGCTTGCGAAATACAAAAACCTTAGTTCCTTGTGCTAGCAGACTCCATCCCTGAAGCCGAGAGAACAACTATTCCGCCTGACAGATAAATGTAAGTCCCTGCCTAGATAATTTAGCCCTGGTTGAGTTATCAAATGAGTGCAGTGGTTGTAAATCAGCATCAATACATCCTCCTGTAGACATTAAATGCTTTTTAAAGTATAAGCCATGTTATTTATGCCCGTTGAACATCAACATACGCGCAAACTGATATCAACGCGTCTGTGTAAACAAACTTCTTTCATAGCCTGTCCTGCCAACATGGCAACATCCATCGTGACTTAGCATGTCCGGGAACATTCCTAGGCATGCCCAAGCCTTACCATGTACATGTACATTGCACGTTGTGCAACCTGCATCGAGTGCATGCTTTTTTAGGCATGCCTGGAATACACAAGGAAGCTTACTTTGCCGGCAACATATAAGTAGACTGAAAATGTGAAATTCTAAAAATAGGCGATTCCGAAAAGCTCTACATGATAGGAAAGTTTCACGGTCAACAATCGTAATGAGCAGCCCAAAATCCACAACGTACACCCAACAGTTTTCAGGAAACAAAACATCTATTGTTCAGTGGAATTATCAGCTCGCTAAGACAATGAACCAGCCTATTTTTGATACACCTCGCACAAATGGCGCTTTAGAAGTCATACATAGTACTACATGTAATTGTAATTATAATTATAATTAGTAACTTTTACAAAGCGCTAATGTCCAATGCAGAAGGCATTAAGCGATGGAAATTGTAGTACCAAAACCAAGCCATTAGCGGTCAGTTCTTATTATTTAGCCGGAGCCAGTGTTTAATAGACGTCTGTTGGGTAGGCAGATCGAGCACAAAATGCATGTACAGCAATTTGAAATATGTAAGTCTTCATTTCGAAACGAAATGGTAGTATATTGCGAACATAATTATATACGTCATACGTATGGCAGCGTCTTCAATAATGCATATAGGTAGGCCTACGGTTAGAGAGACGGAGAACACTGTTAAAAGAAGGCCTACGATATAAAATATTACTGCATGGGTATACACGGTTGTCAGTTGGTTTTAGGCACTTTGTTTGTTTTAACGAATATCGGAACGAGTTGGAAATAAAACGTTAGAAGACATCACAGAAAAGACGAAAAGACATCAGCGACTGAGCAGAAAGGAGCCAGATATATAGAGAGAAAGCAAGAGTTGAAGTAGAGAGAAAAGGCGAGAGAGACAGACAGACAGAGACAGAGAGAGATTGAGAGAGACAGAGAGCGATGTTTGCGACGCTTTTGGGAGATATTTAAAGGATGCCGTTTAAAATGAACGAAGAAATGAACAAATAAACCAACGAACGAATTAAACGAATCTTTTCCACTCTCTCACTTTATCGCTTTTGATCTGCATCAATCTGCCACGTCAAGTACATTTCAGATATACAGATAAAAATGCCACAAAGCCAAAGCCTCGTTAAACACGCTCCTATAACCCATCAAAGTGCGCCACCCTCTCTATACATTATACAAGCACGCTACTTCTACGCTAAAAGAGCATGCTACCTGCCTAAGACTCTCTAATCCAGAAGTACGCCAACATCCCCATTATGGTTAGAAGTCCCTCTAACCACCCCCTCCACCGATTATTTATTGCTTGGTTTAAATGTCGCTCTTCGAAGGGTGCATTTCACGTGCATTCAGAGTATATTCCCCGAGCATCTATAACAGCAAACGCGGGCGAGCGTATTGCACAGTCGCTCGGAGGATATTCAGAGCAGTTTCGGAGCGTTCTCGGGACGGATGTGAGATGCATCCGATGTCGTCTGAATGTTATCAGCAGAAACAACCACGCATGCGCGAACCTAATAACACCGAACGGTTCCGATTCGCTTGACCCGTCGTCTGGAGAATGAATAGTGGCGCTATATGAAGGCGTTTCGAGCGAAAGACATTTCCAGGAAATGATTAATCGAAAGGCGTCTTTTCTAGGAACTTCTCTGTTGGACGTTGCGTTTTTGGTCGAGCGACAACGAACAACGTATAAGAAACGACAGCGCAGCAGTCTGTTATCAGACCATGCATCGCTCTTCTAAATTAGAGGCCTTCAAAATTACATAGAGGCTTCTAACTTACTATATAGGATCCTGTGTGTTTACGTCTTAACTTAATACATGTAATAATGGCAGCAATTTCTAGAGTGTTTCAAGTAACACAGCACTCGCCATTACAAGGGCGTCTTAACGTATAATTTATGCCAAATAACACACAGTCAGACAGAGCTATACGCCTTAGAAAAGAATAGTATATATAAAATATATAAGGTATACGCGTATGGTATATATATATATACGGGTATTTATATCTGTTCGTGTTCACGAATATATATATATATATATATATAAATGAATATTATAGTTTTCTAGAGCTGTTCTTATAGTAAAGGAGTCTTGGGTTACCGAACCTTAGATTTTTAAACTCTCTTCCTGTATTATACATGTATCGGTACTTCTGCTCAAAAAACGCTGTCATTTTGTTCTCAACTGAAGACCCACCCGTTTCAAATTGAATTTCCGCCTACGGCTGCCTCTGTCTCTTGTTGAACTGATGTATGTATGTATGTATGTATGTATGTATGTATGTATGCATGTATGTATGTATGAGCACTTGTTATCGCCCCTTCAAGATTTCTACTCAGAGGCGCTCCCGACTACAGCGCGGACACTGAATCTCGCCGAAGCGCATGAGCAATTGCGAGTGAAGGACTTGCCCATGCAGGGTCCCTACGATGATGTGGATATTGACCTTGTTGTGGCTTGGTTTCAGTGCGCCATTGGTTGATGCATTGTGGACCACGGCTCGATAGAAGTTACTAATTACAATTACATTATGAGGAGAAAGTATATATGCCTAATCCTAAGACTTTTGTAGCGCTGTTGCGATAACTCATGAGGCTCTATATATAAGTGTATTTCAAGTGAAAGCGTATAGTCAGACGTCGGCAAAGATCTGATTGATCAGAGTAACAAGAAGTCAAAGTAGTACTAAGTGGGTAAGCAAGAATTTAATCATTTTATCCGTATAGATCTATATAGGGTTTAATTTGTAGTTGGAAGTAATGGGAGAATATATCCATGGACAGGAGTGAAATGTATGAAGTGAAGCGTACCTTCAGTTTGAAGACAGTCTGAACCATGCAGTAGATGTGAGATCCACTGGGCAAATGTATGAGGGATTTATCTTTAGTGCAATGGTGTCAAAAAGCTGGCATGTATGCAATTTCTGACACGACATTGACGACAATGATGTTTTCTGGCTCGCGAGCCTTGTCTAAAGACTATACAATTTGAGCGTCGAAGTGTGTCATTTTTAAGGTTTAGCGAATTTATGTGATGTTCGTGACTGATAATGATCAAATTTAATTTTTTATCACCCTAATTTGACTGTTTGCTGAAAATGCACCGTTTAAAACTTAGTTTTGCATAAATTTTCTAGGGCTGGGTTCACCTAGCCCCCTCCCAGACCCCTACCACTATTTTGCTAAGGCGCCTTCGACACCCTGGCCCACCACTTGCGGGAAAGTATTGTCACTGGCCCACCATTGAAAAAGTTTGACACCTCTGCTGTAGTAGAACATCATAAATATCCTGAACCGTTGAGGAGTGGAAATTCTTATATTCCTCATAAAATTGCACCTTTTATGTATAAAATTATATAGAATATATCGTTTATTAATATATGCAGGTCTGTCAAATCTTATGTATGCAAGATTCTAGGACCTGTGTTCATTGGTAAACAGTCAGCGATGGACACATGCCATTCTGTATAAAAACGTCCTCTATTTACATGCATATGCCTGCATATGCTTGAATACGTGATGGGTCTTATGTCCATAATAATCAGAAACCGTATCAATGCATTGCAGTGCAAAGCGAAGATGAACACCAGATGAAAAAGAAATAGAACATCTCTCTGATCGAATCAATCAATCAATCTTCGTTGACGTTTTATTATCAATGAAATGGATGGATTGAATGCCTCGTCAACGTCTATTACTTTAAGTATCATCGATCTCTTACCACCCAGAATTATATTTGCGAAGCCTTTGAAACGTGAAATCTTTGACATATTTACTGCGTCAAGATATAAAGAATTCTTAGGCAACTAAGAATCAGCTTTCATTGAAACAAGTTGCGTCTGAGACAACTTGGTTATTCAGAATAAACGAATATTGATTGATTGACTAATTGGTAAGTAACATTTCACGTATTATGATGATATTGTGTGGGCCTGTGGCTGACTTGTCTTGAAAGGATGGAGCCTCGCTTAATCCGTCGATTCGATCAGTTAGCTAGGCTACAAAGGAATCTCCTACAGTACGGTACAGAAATTAGTACCAGCTGAACAAATAAGACGGCAGTACTGTAGAGGACTGTAATGTCTATATTACATCGTATTGCTTCTCAGTGACATCTGGTGTGAGACAAGGGAGTGTTTTATCGCCCTCCTTGTTTAACATATTCATTGATTTGTTTGTTGTGCGACTGCGCCAACTTGATCTAGGATGTCACATCCACTCGTTATTTACTGGCTGTCTGCTCTACGCGGACGACATGTTGTTAATATGCCCCTCTGTTAATGGGCTGCAAAACACGCTTGACCTATGTATAGGCCTATGTCTATTTCTAATGATTAGTTTCTTCAGTTCAATCATTCCAAGTCTCATCTAAATTTTCTCCAGGATATTTATGGTGTTACGTTGTTGAGCAGTTTCTTTATGATTCTGAACTCGCCGGATCTTGAACGGTAAATCTAGTTGCATAAATGACTTTTACGAACATTTTCGCAGTCTGTGTGTTTGACTAATGTTTGTTCAGCATTGCGCGTGTGTGTTGTGAAGTTTGATTTGTTTTTTCCTGCCTATGGGCGTACTAAAGTACTGATTACATCGCCAATGCAGAGTAGCAGCCTTGAAGGGGCGCTATATAAATCTTCTTAATGAAATACAGTCAGTTCAAGAAACTAGAAACTGCTCAAGATCACTCAAGTTAGGTACCATAGTATACTATAGTCTGTAGCTCATACTGCATAGATTAAGGTATGCAGGCTTGGAACCTCTGCATGGGAAGGTGTTGTCACAGTTCAGGAGATGCTCCAGATTATAGACATACAAATTATATGTTTCTGCTAATATTGCAAGTAGACCTATTAGTCAAGAAACCACATGACACTAATTGTATTTCATTTTATGGCATTTCACATCCGGAAGGGAACAATGTAGGCATTTTTGGTTTTTAAAAGGATATGGCGACTAGGGCAAATGTGTGAATAATTAATGTGCGGCAGCTGTGGCTCCCATTATTGTCGTTGTAAAGAGGACAAAAATGTTGCCACACATCGAGTGAGAAGTCGACGCAATCAGTCCTGTTCTAACGTACAGACTTTCCAACGTTTTGAGATCGCCGTCACTGACTACAGAGCTAAAATTTCATGAAACTAAGGCGTTCTTAACGCATCATAATCGCTTCATTTTCACCGTAAAACTGTGAAATAAATATCTCTATACTGTAACTTCCACTAATAAGAAAGCGCCAACCAAAAGGTTTATTATTTGCACTGAACTTCATATCAGGTTCATACGGTAGTTGAAATACGTCATTCTATCATATAGGTCTATCATTTTGTGACGTAGCCGCAAAAATAGCAAGTAAAATATTTCAGAGTCGAGTCGAGGTATACACCAATCGACTCGACTTGCCAAAACAAACGATCGACTCACCTTGCAAGTCGATCAAGTGGACGATTTTTCGATCGACTCGACTTGGCCGAGTTACGATCGACTTCATCGATCGACTCGATCGACTGCGGGCTATAGTCCCAAGCCGAGATGAAGAGGAGGGCGACGTAAAGAGCCCTGCAGGCAGCCATAAAATGTGAAACACTGGAAACCTTCAATAGCGGGACACTTCGGAACTAATCCATGAAAGCAGCTATTTTAATCGACTACTTTGCTAGCTATCGGCGTTTCCAACATTTTAGAAGTTTTGCAAAATATGCTTCTTTTCTTGTCGTTTAATAAATGTATAACAATGTGATGATGATGATGATGATGAAGAAGAAGAAGAAGAAGAAGAAGAAGAAGAAGAAGAAGAAAAGAAGAAGAAGAAGAAGAAGAAGAAGAAGAAGAAGAAGAAGAAGAAGAAGAAGAAGAAGAAGAAGAAGAAGAAGAAGAAGAAGAAGAAGAAGAAGAAGAAGAAGAAGAAGAAGAAGAAGAAGAAGAAGAAGAAGAAGAAGAAGAAGAAGAAGAAGAAGAAGAAGAAGAAGAAGAAGAAGAAGAAGAAGAAGAAGAAGAAGAAGAAGAAGAAGAAGAAGAAGAAGAAGAAGAAGAAGAAGAAGAAGAAGAAGAAGAAGAAGAAGAAGAAGAAGAAGAAGAAGAAGAAGAAGAAGAAGAAGAAGAAGAAGAAGAAGAAGAAGAAGAAGAAGAAGAAGAAGAAGAAGAAGAAGAAGAAGAAGAAGAAGAAGAAGAAGAAGAAGAAGAAGAAGAAGAAGAAGAAGAAGAAGAAGAAGAAGAAGAAGAAGAAGAAGAAGAAGAAGAAGAAGAAGAAGAAGAAGAAGAAGAAGAAGAAGAAGAAGAAGAAGAAGAAGAGAAAAAAAGAAGCAAAAGCAGAAGACTAAAAAGAAGAAGAAGAAAACATAATTAATATTTTGCTCTTACTATGACATTCCACGTCATTTCGGCTTGCGTGCTTGGACTCTCTTAAAGCGGAGCTATACAATTGCCTTAACTGACCTGATTAGCTCTCTTATGGAACGGCGCATCCATCTCTACGGCGAACGTTCTTAATGAGTCATTGCAGTGAGTACGTGGTGATCGCTTTAAGGTGTTGTATTATTCAGATCGCGCGCCGCCACTTGCAATGTATGATGGCCTGTTCCCCGAGGGCAGATGGTCTCAAGTAGATGAGACCGGCAAAGCAGGCGATGGATTTAGACAGAGCGCCAACTTGGCAAACATCAGTGCCTTCAACTCTAGAAATATATATAATATATATATAGAAGGTATAATTATATGTATATATATACATACATTAAGAAAGATTTATGTAGTCTGTTTAAATATTTATATATATAGGCTTAAAGTTTATCTGTAGCTCAAAGATATATATACACACATCACAGAAACATCATTTTATAAACACAATTATATATATTTATGTGTGGTTATTATATTCGCAGGACTGAGAAGTGGAACGGCTCAGCTCTCATGGCAGTAAAAGATATACACTAAGGCATGTACACTATAAATATTACAGACGAGAGCTCAAAAGGCTTTGGTCAGAAGCTGTTAATGATAATTCAAAATGCAAGGATTTCGGAGAAATTGATAAGGCTTTGGTCAGAAGTTGTTAGGCCTAACATGGGCGTATTTAGGGGTGGTTTTACGGGTTCAACCCCCCAAATAAGTGTCCCAAAAAATTGTTATATGCTTTTACATGCGAAATACAAAAAACGTGGACTTTTGCGACGATTTTCAATGAAACCCCCACCCGAAATCTTAAAACCATCCTTCCACATTTTTTATGGCTACGCCCATGAGGCCTAATGAAAATTCAAAATGCAAAGATTTCGGAGAAATTGACTTTCTGCGACTGAAGCCACGAAGCAACTTGCAGCATAAAATACTTGAAACGAAAAGTAAAAGTAAGGTACGATGGGTAAGGTAAAGTAAGGTATGGAACGGAAGGGAACGGCAACGGAAGGGAACGGAAGGGAACGGAAGGCAAGGGAAGGAAGGGAACGGAAGGAACGGAAGGGAACGGAGGGAAGACAAGGGAACGGAACGGAAGGAACGGAACGGAAGGGAACGGAAGGCAAGGCAAGGGAAAGCAAGGGAAGTAAAGGGTAATGTCAGATCATGTCAATTAATGGAAGCGTGGTCGTCGAGTTCGCTAATTAAATTTAAACTAAGCGATTAATCCCGTGTTACAGCGTCGTCAATGTCGTTGATATGCAGGCAGAGACAAGCTAAGCTAACGACAATTTGGCTAATATGCACTCTGAGCTACTGTGCACTCAGCATCGCGGTATACTCTCTGTGACTTCTAATCGCCAGACTTAATTCCATCCGCTGAGCAAGGGAGACGCCCTCCATAGACACAGTCACCCGTCGCCTGCACGCAAGGCCAGATAACCCACGTTCACGTACAGGAAGAGAGGAAGCAAAAGGAAGAGGAGGAGCAGGAAGAGGAGGAGGAGGAGGAGGAAAAAGATGTAAATGAATAGAAAATGATTGGGAAGAAGGAGAGAAAGCGGAAACGGAAAAGGCGGATGAATAAAAGTAGAGAATATAAAGGAGGATGAAGCAAAGGAACAAGAGGATGAGAAGGAAATGACTAGAAGGATGAAAGGAGAAGACGTAGAAAGAGGTGCAGTATACGAGCTGGAAAAAGAATAGCATTGGGAGGATTGAAACGGAAAGAATCGGAGCAATAGGAAAAGGATGAGGATGCGGAGAAGGATCATTATGTCAGCTGCAATGTTGCTGAAGGACGATTTTTTGTCGTCCGGATGACGTGATGAAGGATCTTTCGTCGCAGGGCTTCCTGCGTTTTCTCTACTCAGATGAATAATGGCTTCCTGATTAAACTGACGCGCTATATCGAGCCTCAATTAAGCCACCAACACTAAATGCATCTATACACACATAGATTCGCATACACCCACACATACACACACATACATACACCCACACATACACCCACACATACACACCCACATACACCCACACATAGACACGCATACACCCACACATATGCCTACATGACTACACACATACACACATACACATAGACACGCATACACCCACATACATGACTAGAAGACATGACTACACACATACACCCACATACACATACACCCACACATACACACAAATATATGTATGTATGTATGTATATATATATGTGTGCAAGCTTTCGATTGTAAAGTATATACCCACAATGTACGTATGTATTATATCTTTGTATACAGATATGTTTGTAGAGCGGTTTAATGTTGAAATTTATAAAGTGCCCTGTCAACGCTATTATAATTAAGGCACTTAAATCTAACATCGGTTACATATGACATTTATGTATTAATAGTATATATATTGTAGTCATATACTGATATTCAATAGATTGTACGTGTATATATTTCATCGCCGTTGTTTGATCTAAAAATAGACGCCTTACAAATGTCCAATTAGTTCTGTATACATGCACATTTGCCTGTGTGCATGTATGTATGTAGACCTATTCTCTGCTCTTGATCAAAGTTCTACATATATACTTACTAGTCGTACTTTGTACGAATGTGTATCAACATATCGGCGGCTAAGTAAAGTTATATTTACAGATGGAAGTGGGAAGATGGAGCATTTGAAACGTCCATCGTTGCTTATACAAACTCCCTGTTTCAACAGAATGCGTGTCAAATCAATGCATGCTTGAATAGATGTTCACTGCAAACTTAAAAGCATCCATTCATAGCTATACATTGGCCTACTATACAGCTTGCCGTGAATATATATATACAGAGCTGTTAATATCGCGATAAAGTATCGCAATACTTGTGTCGTGATGTGTGTGTATGTGTGTGTGTGCATGTGTGTGTGTGTGTGTGTGTGTGTGTGTGTGTGTGTGTGTGTGTGTGTGTGTGTGTGTGTGTGTGTGTGTGTGTGTGTGTGTGTGTGTGTGTGTGTGTGTGTGTGTGTGTGTGTGTGTGTGTGTGTGTGTGTGTGTGTGTGTGTGTGTGTGTGTGTGTGTGTGTGTGTGTGTGTGTGTGTGTGTGTGTGTGTGTGTGTGTGTGTGAAAGAGTAAGCCTTGACAGCACAGGATTAAAGGTCATACAGTGCAAATGAAGAATATAGTGTGGCGTGTTAATCTGACAGTGATATAAGATTATTTTTAGTGCCGAATATGTATACTCTCTTTAGTGAGAGTTATTTCCATCTCCATGGATCGTCACATGTGCAGACTGCTAAGCCATTGTCGGTAATCTTGTCACTAGGTCAGGGGTCTCCAAAGTACGGCCTGCGGACCACATCCGGCCCGCTAAGGCCTTTAATCTGGCCCTGGAACTCTCCTTGAAGAAACAAACTAAATTGGGAAAATTGAAAATTTTAACGCCGCTGTACTCTGACATGCATATTGCCAAAATCCATGTCGCTGTTTGTAAGGCACTGTGCCTGATATGCAATGACACCATTGCAGTGCTTAAAGAGTACAATATTCGGAGACATTATGAATCCAAGCATTCATCGCATTACTCACAATTCACTGGACAGCTGGGCACAGAGAAATTTTTTCTTCGGAGTTTTGACCCGTGGAGCTTTTAGAAAGTCAGCAATGTGGTCCCCCGCTGGAAAACTTTGGAGACCCCTGAACTAGGTCAATATGAAGCAACATCAAGCGAAATCTACACCCCATGCACATTGGGTGAGTTAATTAAGCTGAGCCATGGTAAGGCACGATACTGTAAGAGAAACGCATGGCTATGTTTAAGGTGAGGCAATAAGGTAAGTTATTAAATGGTATTGCATAAATTTACATCTCTAGACTATACATCGAATTACATCATACTAACGACACTGATTTCGTTACACTGGCTTCCTCTCCGGCAGCGTATCCTATATCGGCTTTGCTCTTTCGTCTGGCAAAACGTCTTGGGTTCAGCTCCTCGCTGCCTATGCACCATCTTCACTCTCTCTTCTTCTCTTAAGGGTCGCTCAGCCCTCCGTTCCTCTTATCGGGGTGACTTCTTGGTTCCACATGCCCGCACTGCTACTATGCAGCGCCGAGCCTTCTCTGTTGTTGGTCCAATAGCGTGGAATGTCTTGCCATCTTTCCTTCGGTTATCTCCTCGCATTCACTCGGTTTCCTTCTACGCCCAATTGAAGACTTTTCTGTATGATCGGGCCTGGCTTGGGAGCGCCTCTGAGTAGAGCCCTTGAAGAGGCGCTATGCAAATTCTACGATTGATTGATTGAATTACTCGTTTATTGACTTCCATATCATATATCAGCACCAACATACACGCATATCAATGTAGCATATATACTGTATGACAAATACAATCTAATTGTAACATGAACACAGCATATATGTATTTGCAGGTCAATGAGTCAGCCGAGAAAAGTCATACAGACTCGCTAAAGACTCGGCTGGTTCATTTATAAAGTTAATACATTCATGAAGTCGATGCAAAATTAAATATAAGGAAATGTACTGTGAAACACTGAGTTGCTAGTATAGATTATTGAAGATTATAGAATAGATAACGAAGAGTGGAGAGTTGCACAATACTAATATTATTGTATTGTATTGTATTTACAGATTTCTAAAGCGCCTCTCATGCAGTGCACAGTACGACCAGTGCGAAAGCCCCGAGAGAAAAGAGAAGTCTTAAGAGTGCGGGCAGAGACAGACGTGCCACCAGTTAAGATCGTAGAGCCGGTCATAGAGGGAAGATCGTTCCGGAGCAAAGGGCCAACAGACACATAAGCGCGGTATTGGACAGTATAGCACTAATAATGATAATAGTGA